>OW971690.1:12552500-12612500 GCA_921997135.2 Mus spretus | reverse complement strand
AAAAAGTGACCCTGTCCTGGAGAAAGGTGCTGAGGGTGCTGGGAATGAATGACTTCTGCTTGGCTTTCTTCTTGCTCCACTTGGCTGGCTTTGAGCAGTTCTTGCAGAACTGTCCTTGAACTTGGTACTTCATCCTGATGGTCCATAAGAAGCACTTGTGTTATTAATGTTCTTGAGAGTATTTTTCCATCAAACCTACTCCCACTAGTATACTAACAATGACAAAGGAAATGAGATATGAGACATCTATTTCAGGAGTTTCCAATTGTTCTCAGACCAGCAGTAGAGAAGCCCACAAAGCTGGCATTGGTAAGTGAGGTCACACAGGGACCTGAGAGCATACTGCTGCTTTCCTGCTGCTTTACTAAAGAATGTTCTAGAGGATTAGCATATCTAGACTCCCATAGATTCGTGTGCACTGGACACCAAAGGGCTCAACATACTTTGCTTTTGTCACTCAGCTTCCTCAAGTATAAGAAGTCCCCCAATTTAGAGGGATTTGAAGGTATAAATAAGTCCCAGTGGCTAGAGGTACCTTAAAAATTGTGTAAGAACAGAGAACTGCTTGAGAATCAGAGAGACCAAATGCTTACCAAGAGCAAAGTCATAGCACAATAAATAAGAAAATCTGAGTAATAAGCCATCAAGTGAAAACTGAAAGTAACAGACCATTCACCAGTAAGGTTGGTACATGGCCTTCAGGTAGATCTATGTGGGAATTTCTGAGGAACCTCCATATTGATTTCCATAGTTGTCATAGCAGTTTGCAGTCCCACCAGAAATGGAAGAATGTTCCTCTTTCTTCAAATTCTGACCATGTGTTTTCACATGAGTTTTTGATCTTAGCATTCTTCACTAGAAAGTATACTGCTGGACACCAACCTCAGGGTCATTTTGGTTTTATTCCCTGAAGACTAAGGACGTTGCACACTTCTTCAGTGCTCTCAGGCATTCAGATTCATTGTGAATTTTTTGTGTAGTTCTATACCCCATTTTTAGATGGTGTTCTTAGCTCTTATGGTGGATAGCTACTTGAATTCTTTATATATTTTGGATATTAGCCATGCATTGGATGGGGAGTTGGTAAACATTATTTCTACATATGTAGCTTGCCAATTTGTCCTATTGGCTATGCCCTTTGTCTTACAGAAGCTTTTCAGTTTCTTGTGGCCCATTTATAAATTTTGATGTTAGAGCCTGAGCTATTGGAGTTCCGTTTATGATATTTATCACCATTCCCATGAGTTTGAGACTCTTTCCTGCTTTCTCTTCCATTAGATTCAGTGGGGATTTGGCTGCACTGATGAATCTGCCTTTAGTTTTAGCTTCAATAGCTGCTTGGCTGGACTTTTTGGTCCTTGAGTTCATAAGCCTTCTGCTTTGGTGTGGAAATTCTGGAGTTGCTTGAGACCATTCTGATCATCACCCCTAAAAGAGAGAGAAGCCTTGCATATTACCAGGTTTATTCTAGCCAAAATGCAGAAGAGTATATTTCTCTTGTCCTATTTTGAAAGGACAGTTGACTATCTCTCTGATGCTTATTTTCTGGATGGAAAGATTTCCTATGCAATAGGTCTGCAGTGTCAAAGATATATGGGTTAAAATACTCATACATCTTTTTTGTTTCACCACTCAACCAAGGCATACTATGCTTTCTTTTCTCGCTTCTTTCTCCTCTCTTCTTTCTCCTCCCTCCTCCCTCCTCCCTCCTCCCTCCTCCCTCCTCCCTCCTCCCTCCTCCCTCCTCCCTCCTCCCTCCTCCCTCCTCCCTCCTCCCTCCTCCCTCCTCCCTCCTCCCTCCTCTCTCCTCTCTCCTGTAGGAGCCTAAACTTTGATGGCCTGATTTCTCCTATTCAGAGAGAAAAACAAAAGATTCCTTGGAGATTCATGTGGAGAAAAGGGATTTTCTAGGACTTCCTGCCATTCTCCCTGTGAGGGAGTGAAATTAAATTAATTAGATACATTTGGATACATATTAGTTTATTTAGCATTATTCTGGCTTGTGCCTAAAGGATATACTTACTAGCATAGTAAGTTTCTTGGTTTTCTTTGTTGCTAGCTTTGGAATATAGTCCAGTGTTAGTGAATATGGGCATAATTTAAATTTTAACTCAAAAAGTATTTGGGGAATTGGGTGTGGTGCTGCACACCTGTATTCACAACAACTAGGTGAGGAAAGAGAGCCCAGATTGCGGAGCCAGCATAAGCTACATATTGAGACTCTGGATCCAGAGACAGGAAAGAAAAAAATGGGGGCTGGGATGTAGATCTGGAACAGAGCATATGCCAGTGCAAGGCTTGCCCTAGCATCACTAAAGTAAATAAGTAAGGAGCATCAAAGTGTTTTGCTATTGAGAATGAGCGATTGGAAGATATTTAGCAAAGCAGTCCTTAAACTTGGGTGGGAGTGGGTAGCAAATAGGTTGTTAGAATTCTAGCTCAGTTTAAAAATGTGGGAGTATTTACAAAATACCTTAAGTGGAGAGAGGCTTGACTATACTTCAGTGCCTAAAATGGATTTTATTTTCAAATGGTTCTAAACCTGTTGGCATTAGCTGTTGGCAGTATACCAGTTAATAGTCCAGAATTAATGGACACTTAGAAAGAGAAGTGTTATAAAGCAAAAAGGGCACAATACAAGCTAGAGGTTGTACAGTTCCACTTTTTGCTTGGATGGTGAGAGTCTTTGGTCTTGTGTGCTAGGACCACAGTAAATTCCTGTAATCGACAGCACTGTTGCTCACAGAATATTTTTTTATCTGGGTATCAACTAAGAAAATTGACACAGGGCAAACTTTTTGAACGTGAAGTTCTGACTATGGAATACAAATTGATTGCAGAGTCAGTTCCATATTGCTGCCAGGGCAGCCTTCCAGTCTGTGCTGGTTCGATCTGTAGTCCTTTGGCTCTAGACTGATCAGGAACATGAGCCCTGCACCATGGCTTCTCAAATACCCACTCATGGTTTTCAAGATATGACACATAACTCTTAAGTTCTATCACAATTGAAGGTAAAACCGTAGAACATGGGATTAGACACTTTAAGTGTCTCATGATTCTGCTTGTGAGCAATTGATTAGTTCAGAATAATTGTAAGTAGTAATAGAGTGTTCATAAAGTTTTAATCAGCTTTGGCTTATGTCTCTTGTACTTTGGAGGTGTGGTATGGCACCTTATTAAGTAGAAAACTGACTGGGGGTTCAGCGTACTCCTTTCTGTTTAACCCTGACTGTAGCATCTATAGACTGTATGGCCAAGACACTTTCTTGCTTTTGTTTGTTTGTTTGTTTGTTTGTTTGAAACAAGATCTTGCTGTGTAGCTCTTGCGGGTCTGTTACAATGTAACCCAGCCTGGCTTCCATTCTTGGCAGCACTCATACCTTAAACTCCAACATGCAAGCTTTCAACAAGATTAGTGATATGTTCTACATGGAAGTTTCATTGTATAGCCCAGGCTGGCCTCACATTTCAGAGGTCTGCTGGCCTCTGCCTCTGGAATTCTGTAACCAAAGGTGTGCACAACAATGGCTCACCAATGAAGATCTCAAAGTAACAGTAATAAAAGGGAATTTGTGAGCAGCAGGGGAGAAATTATTTGAAAATCTAAAACACTAAAGAAAGTCAAGGAATTTTTTATAAACCAAATGAGACAATATGCCATGTATTTGAAATGGTAGTAGCCATTTGGAGAAATAGAGTTTGATGCTGGAGACCTGCCATAAATTCCAAGTCAGATTGGGCCTGAGGTGTGCTAGGGGACTCCCTGAAAACAAAGATACACACTGAACAAAGAAAAGGCAAGTGCATGTCCCTTAGGTCAGAGAACCACTGTGAAAGCTTTTAACTAGGAGAAGCAGTTAGTAGGTCAGATACTATTTTAAATTGGGGATTCCTTGAAAGTTTCTCAGAAGCCATGATCTTCCACCAGGCTTTTCCCCTGAGCTGCCTTTAGTGGGA
This sequence comes from Mus spretus, assembly GCA_921997135.2. Taxonomy (NCBI): domain Eukaryota; kingdom Metazoa; phylum Chordata; class Mammalia; order Rodentia; family Muridae; genus Mus; species Mus spretus. The sequence goes on along the minus strand of OW971690.1, from coordinate 12,608,543 downwards.
AATGAGGCAGCTTTCCTTTCTTGGCCTACACAGTATTTCCACCATCCTGAGTTTCCTCTACAGCTGCAGATGCTGTAGAGTTGCAGTCATTTACTTAGCAGGAACCGGCTAAGACTGGCTTTGCTTTTCAAAGTTACAGGCCTTAGGAGCTGGCTACTGAATTCTGTGTTGATCAGAGCCGGCTGCAAGGCTAGGTTTTTATAAGTGACAGATACCTGCACTTTTAGGAATTAATTGCCTGGCTCCTGGATGTGAAGCTGTGCAATGTGTCTTTAAGCAATCAGCATCCTTTCAAAGAGTAAGAAATGGAAACTGTCTTCTTCACCAAATAGGCATGGGCCTTAGACCACCTTTCACTTCAGTCACCCTTGACTGGATTCTGGGAAATGTTGCTATATAAAACCTGAAAGTAGGGCTGTTGAGATGGCTCAATGGGGAAGGGCACCGACTGTTCTTCCAAAGGTCCTGAGTTCAAATCCCAGTAACCACATGGTGGCTCACAGCCATCCCTAACGAGATCTGACTCCCTCTTCTGGTGTGTCTGAAGACAGTTACAGTGTACTTACATATAATAAATAAATAAATCTTTTTAAAAAATCTGAAAGTTTAATGTTTAGGTTGAAATACTGGATAGCTGCCAAAGTGACCTTTAGGTATATAGAGTGTGGGGAGGAGAATATTAGATCTTAATCACATTTTGGTCCCAGCTTGTGCCCTCTGTCTTCTTTACATGAAAAGGAAAAGTCTGAACTGTGTTAGGCCTTTTACTAGGGGTCTTTGTATTGACTTGTCTATGACCAAATAGTCAGACTAACACAAAGGTCACTAAAAGGGCATTATTTTGCTTTTGGCTGTGATGGGCCTTCTGTACTCTAGGCACTGATCTGGATCTCCGACCAAGGGCATTTAATGCTATTGTTTCTTAGAAAGTTCTCGGCAGTGCGTTCTTGTAGGAACAGAAGTTCATAATATAGGGCCAGAAGGACTTTTGAAGTCCATTTCACCCCATGTTTTCCTCGCTAAAGGGAATAACTGAAGCACAAGAGAGGCTGTCTCTGTGTTTGAGAAACATGGACGCATTCTCATGTTGAATGACTGAAAGGGATTTCACATTTTCAGTGTAGTTAAAATCACTTAGAGCTGGCAGCAGATCATTGCTGGGCTTAAGGTTGCACCTGAAACCTGAAAGAATCAAAATCCCAAATCTTAGTTTCCAGGAATTTTCAAAGTCAAGGCTAAGTGACAAACTAGGGGAGAAACCTGAAGGGCTAAAATAATTGATCTACTGAAGAGAGCACACCCCCCCCCCCAAGTCGGTAGGGACTTCACCATTGGAAAATCACTAACAGCACTGTGAAGTTTTCTAAGGTGGACAGCAGGAAGCCTGTCCTTTTCCTACCCTCTCCCTCAGCCCCTCTTCCCCCACCTGTGTAGGATTTTGAGGTTGAATGTGCATTGTGCACTGCTGCTGCAAGGTAGCTCTTCCCTGTGGCTGTGCTTAAGCAGCTGGCCAGGGAAGCCTGGGAGCTGAGGCTCCAGCCTGGGGATTCCCTTTCCTCAGACTTTAGTCTGGACCAGGGAGTGGTGTTCTCTCCTGTGGATGTGTGTATATATATTATTTACTTTATACTTTGTTCACGTAGTTCAGTGCATTCTTCCAGGCATTCTGGATGGGTGCTTTAGCCTAGACATTTATTTCGGCATATTGTCATCTTGGGCTGCATGCATGTCCTCTCTTGTTTCGGTGTCCTCACTATGCCCTTCCCAGCTTCCTGTTAGCCAAAGGGAATCACTCTTTCGGAACCTAGAGCTCTCAGAGCAGAGCTGACCTCCCAGAAAATGCTCTTCTCTTCTGAATGCACCAGATGGGGGTGGGCCCGAAACTAAACAGCACTGTAGAGGTGGCCTAAAGGACCGGAACCCCCAGGCAGAGGTGGGGAGGTAAGGTCCTAGCAGTGGTGCTGAGTGAGGGTCCATGAGACCGAGTTCTTCTCCGGGGCAGAGGAAACTTTTACTTAGCTGGAATGGTACCTTGTGGTCCGAGTATGTGGAGGGATTAGGGGTTCAGAGTGCACCCCAGAACATAGGAGATAGCTCCATGTCCCCCTTTCCCTCAGGAGCCTTCTCCTCACTCCTGCTGCCTAGAACAAGGGGAGGAGGATCTCCACTGCCTGGCCTGCTGCATCATGCCCCTGCCTATCTCTACTCTCCATTCCCTCTGAGCCCTCCAGACCCTAGGAGTAGTAAGAGGGAGATCAATTGAGGCTTATCTCGACATCTGTCATCTCATTCTGGTGCTGGTCATATCCTGGGTCAGCAACACCAGAACATCCCAAGGCTGGGTGCCCAGGTGTGACATGCACAGAGGACCCAAGAGGTCTAGGCAGGGGACGCTTGTGATCCAGGGTCCCGGGTCCAGGGTGCTGTGCAGAGTGGATCGCAGAAGATGGTGCTAGCTAGGGGCAGGACTCAGACTTTCAGGCAGAGCCCAGCAGCTGACCACAGCCCCTCGGGGCGCTGCTGTGTCCCTGCAGGAATCAGAGAGGATGCCTGGGCCTGCAGCCAGCACCACCTTCAAGGCTTCCCAGGAGGAGCTGTCCCTGGGGCCAGCGTGGTTTACCCCACTGCTGCAGGACCTGCAGAGGATTCGTCCTACAGTGAATCGGAACAGGAGGGGCCCCAGAAGCTGATCCGTAAAGTGTCCACCTCTGGACAGATGGGGAACAAGGTAAGGCTCAGTCGTGGACCTGTGAGAGGGCTGTGGACAGAGGGAATGCTCTGGGAGATCTCTGGAAGTGGTATCCAGAAGAGTGGTGCGGGGGCGCGGCCTGGATGGGGCGTGGTCTAGCACAGAGGACTGGAAGGTGCTCTAGGGATTCCTGAAGTGGGTTGAAGAGATATCTAGGGTGTGTTCTGGAACACATGTCTAGCCATCATAGCAAGCATCTTGAAGCACGGTTAGAGCCCTGTGGCGAGTTCCCACCTAGGAAACTTAAAGGGAGTTTGGTTGTTCACCCATGAGCTGCATGCTATGGAAGCCCTGCTGGAAGCTGTATTCTGCCAGCCACTATGCTTTCCCACCCACAGCAAGCTGAGCAGCTTGAGTCTCTCAGTCAGTTTCCCTGGTGTGCTGTGCCCACAGGCTGCCCAGGCTTCTGTGTTGCAGGTTCCCTCATAGTGCAGGGCTCAGACATCCACGTTGGTTCATCACAAATTAATATCTTTAGGGTGTTTCAGGGTGTGGTAGTGCTTTTGTGGCATTTTTGTGCTGACTAGTCTCAAAGTTGAGCTTTCCTTTAATAATGAAGGAGGAGGCTACTGGATGTTAAGGGACTTAGATATTCTAACGTTCTTCTTAGTTTAGAAGTCTTCAACACCTAGGCTGTTGTTAGTGGAGGAGTTAAAGCAAGATTTTGAGGAGGGACCTGATTAAATTAGTGGATGCTCCCTCTAGTTACAGATTTGCAAAAGCAATTCATCCACACTCATTTCATGACAATTAGCTGCCTAAGGCTTATGGGAGTCTTACATGGAAACAGTTTGGATTAGTGTTTGTTTGAGCGTGTGCTGGCATCTAAAATTCAATAGATGTATACATGACAATGACTTCGGTTACCAGAGTCAAAGGTTGCTTCAGCCAAGTTTACTCAGACATCTTGGAACTACTGTTTAATGAAGACAGATTTGAAGTACATAGCATTTGTAATTTTTCTGAATTTTGATTTTTTTAAAAACTAAAGCTAACCATACTTTTAACTTGTGAAAACTTATTCAACAAAACAAAACAAAACAAAACAAAACAAACGAACCAAAAAACCCAAAACCCTGGCCAGGCAGTAGTGGCACAAGCGTTTAATACCAGCACTCCTGAGGCAGAGGCAGGCAGATTTCTCAGTTCAAGACTGGTCTACAAAGTGAGTTTCAGGACAGCTAGGGGTATGCAGAGAAACCCTGTCTCAGAAAAACAAAACATAACAAAACAAAACAAACAAACAAACCTGAAAAAGTGAATTAAAGAGAAAAATGGCAGTTTTCAAAAATGGCGCATCATATACTTATATGCAATGGTCAAAATTCCATGCCTATTAATATCAATATCAGCTAGTAAGATTCATGCCATTTGAAAAAAATTAGGGATGGTAGAAATTGAACTGAGGATGTAAGATTGAACAAAAAAATTTGATAGAGGGCACTCTTAAGTTGTGGGCTTAATGAACTTGAAAGATTGTATTGTTTAATTTTTGCATAAAGCATGGTTATGAAGACTACAATAAATCTAAGAAAATGTTTTTGTTTGTTTTTTTTGTTTTTTGTTGTTGTTGTTTTTCGAGACAGGGTTTCTCTGTATAGCCCTGGCTGTCCAGGAACTCACTTTGTAGACCAGGCTGGCCTCAAACTCAGAAATCTGCCTGTCTCTAACTCCCGAGTGCTGGGATTAAAGGTTTTTGGGGTTTGTTTGTTTTTTTGTTTTTGTTTTGTTTTGTTTTTGTTTTGTTTGTTTGTTTTCTGTTTGACTTTCTGACAAACATTTGCCACGATTATGGCTAATTATCAAGCTTTGGAATACTGCTTCTGATTCATATCAGAAGATCAGGAAATCTGCATTTTATACTGGCTCACATGTCAGTATTTATAAAAAGTGGTTTTGTGCTCAAACATCTGAAGTAAGAGTATTAAGTTGTTAAGACTAGTGAGCCTCTGCCTCATGGCCCACCTCCTGCAGTCCAGGCTGTAACTTGTGCTGTGGAGCCCATGACTGTGGCACTCCAGGCTGTACCTTGTGCTGTGGTGCTCATCTCTCACGGTGGCAGTCCAGGGTCTACCTCGTGCTGTGGTGCCCATCATGGTGGCTCTTAGCTCACATACTGCTCCTGAGGGGAGAAGGTGAGGTCTGTGGAGGAGGTAATTTAAGTAGAGCTACTAAAGGTAACAGTGGGTTCCTAGTCTTTGGGAATTATCCAGGTAAGAAGAGAAGCACCCTTAGGAGGATGAAGATATTTCCTCATCTTCTCCCTAGGAGTATAAGGTGAGAGATGCTTGAGGGGAGGCGCAGGCCCCAGATTTGGCTAAGGCTTAGTTGGTTTTGAGACAATACTAACAGTGTTTTCTCAGTCATCCTGAAGATACATCAAGACCCTCTAAGTATGACGGGTTAGGATTACTAATAGTGCGTTTAGTTCTGCATTCACACACTTATACATACTACAAGCTTAAATATACATGTGTAAATGAGCTCCTGATCGAGTAGTGTAGGTAAGCATATGACCCATAGGTAAGTGTGTTGTTCATAGAACTTGAAAATATTTGAGGGCAGGAGCAAGGACTCGGTCTGTAAGGTGCTTGCTGTGCAAGTGGAAGAACCGAGTCACATCCCCAGTACTCATGTGTCTTTGTTGCCTTTTTGTTGTCGTGATAAAAATACTGCGACCAGGAGAGCTTATAGAAGTTTGTTTTTTGGGCTTTTACTTCCAGAAGCATAAGAGATCATCCTGGTGGGGAGGCATGGCAGTGTGAGGCAGGCATAGCAGTAGAAGCAGGAAGCTGCAGCATGATGAACTGAAGGCCTGAAACAGAGAGAGCCAACTGAGAGCAGTGTGAAGCTTTAAACTCCCAGACCCTGACCCCCCCCCCAAGTGAGGTACTTCCTCCAGAAAGGAACTCCTAATCATCCTTCCCAAACAATGCCACTGACTGAGGACCAAGTGTTTACCTTCCATAGACTGGGGGCATGCTTGTGTGGAGTGGGGTAGGGAGGGGACAGGGGTGGGGCAGTCATTCTTATTCAGAACCCTCTACCACATTTGATAAAAGACAGGTTGCAGGGAGGCAGACACAGGAGAATCCCAGTGAGTTGTTGCGAAGCCAATCAAAGATTCAGGTTTAAGGATCAACCTTGTCCAAAAATTAAAGAGCAAAGTGACTGAAGAAGACAGCTGCAGTTCATGGTGGTTCATGCCTTAATCCCAGCACTTGGAAGTCAGAGGCAGGTGGATTTCTGAGTTTGAGGCCAGCCTGGTCTACAAAGTAAGTTCCATGACAGCAAGAGCTACACAAAGAAACACCATCTCAGAAGAAGAAGAAGAAAGAAGAAGAAGAAGAAGAAGAAGAAGAAGAAGAAGAAGAAGAAGAAGAAGAAGAAGAAGAAGAAGAAGAAGAAGAAGAAGAAGAAGAAGAAGAAGAAGAAGAAGGTGGATGAAGAGGAGGATGAGGAGGAAGAGGAGGAGGAGGAGAAGAAGAAGACAGCTGACAACAGTGATGTTTTCTTGGTGTGCTTTCAGAAAATCTCTATGCACTAACAAGTGTTATATATTATTTATGTACAACATACATGTAAGAATATATATACACATATATAAACACACACGCATATATATATATATATGCATTTATACATTTTTTAAGATAACCAAATATCATGGTACATACCTGTAGTCCCAGCACCAGGGAAACTGATGCAGGAGGATTGCCTAAAGATCAAGGCTAACCTGGGTGACATAGTGAGACCCTCTCTCAAAAAATAGACATTTAGAAAATATCACTGTCTATTTTTATATTCGTAGATATTTCTACACACACACAATGTGTATATATTCTGTTTAAAAATGGCTACTAGGACTGTTCCCAAATGATCTTCTGTATATTTACTTCCTTCTTTTTAATGACAGTAGGCCATTCAGATGAGCTGTGCCAAATTGCTTTCAGCAGTTCAAAGTTGGCAAAGTGTAGACAGTTTCATTTGGTTGAAATAACACGGTACGTGATCATTTAATTAATCAATTTAGTGGAAGGAAATTGGTGGTTTTAGGACAGTACACTAATCTCAAAATTTTTGGGGGCGGGGGAGTGTATATGACAACTTTTAATGTAAAGAATAGGACGTGTGGGTGTGTGTGTGTGAGAGAGAGAGAGAGAGAGAGAGACGGAGGGAGGGAGGGAGAGGGAGGGGGAGAGAGAGAGAGAGAGAGAGAGAGAGAGAGAGAGAGAGAGAGAGAGAGAGAGAGAGAGAGAGAAATAGAGACAGAGAAACAGAGAGAGAGAGACCGACAGACAGACAGACAGACAGACAGACAGACAGACAAAGAAGTGTGCTGGCACTACCCCAGCTCAGGGCTAAGACTGTGCTTTGAAGGGCATGTAGTTTGACAGTGATCTCCTGTATCTTAGCGCCCTCCTCACCTCCATCTTTTTGATGTCTTTGGTCCATTTTGTTTGTCTTCCTAGTGTCTAGGTACATTTTTTTCCTCTTTACTCATTCTCTGTTTTTCTCTTGTATCTCTTCTCCTCACAGCTGAGTAGAACTTCAGGTAGTTAAATTTAGGTTGCTGTGTGATAAGCAAGATAATTTTGTGTCCATATTAATTTTTCAAAGGTGAAAAAACTCTGCAGGCTTGAAAGAGATGTTGGCTTGTGAAAGGCAACAGGGAGCAGTAAGGTTTCCATTCTTGGTTTGCCTATTTACCCTTCTGTATGTTCCCTGTGAGGTGGAGTCCCCTTTAGACTCGGTGCTGTAGTATTTCATATGCATTTCGTAGATATCAATGGTCTGAAAGGACATTGCTATAAACTCTAAATGTCAATAAGCCTGTGTGCACCTTTTGTTGGTCTGTGAGTGCAGAAATCTTTCATTATGCCTCAATGGCTGGAGATTGTTGCTCTACTTTCAAGCTGGCATGGCTAACAGTTGGTCATATGCGGGTATACTCAGCTGAGAACTGTCTCCATGACTTTCTGCCATTGAATTATCTCTGCCTGCCTGGCAGTAGTGGTACATGCCTTTAATCCCAGCATTTGAGAGGCAGAGGCAGGCAGATTTTTGAGTTCGAGGCCAGCCTGGACTACAGAGTGAGCTCCAGGACAGCCAGGGCTATATAGAGAAACCCTGTCTCAGAAAAAAACCAAAAACCAAAAAATCAAACAAAAACCCAAACAAACAAACAAACAAAACAACAACAACAACAAAAAATTTATCTCAGCCAAGGTCAGAAAGCTTTGTGTGTCAAAAATATCTCCTGATTAAGTAATGGATTTCTTATTTTGTTTGACATTCACGTATATTCATTGTTAATTCTGAATGACTATATGTTGTTCTGTAAATTTGGCAAAAGTGTGCTAAACACAGAACACAGTCAGCTGATGAGTACCTTGCTTTTAATTTATCATGAAAGTTGCTTTACAGTGAGGCAATTTGGACTTCTGTGTTTCATTGCTTTATGAGATATAGGTTAGGCAATTAAAACATTATTATCTGATATGGTGGTGCATGACTTTAATCCCACCACTTTGGAGGCAGAGGCAGGTGGATCTCTCTGTGTTTATGGACATCCTGCTTTATGTTGTAAGTTCCCCGGACATCCAGGGTTACACTGACAGACCTTGTCTCAAAAATACAGAACAAAACAAAAAACCCACCACCCCCAAAACAAATAAATGGACAAACAAACAAAAAAAAGCAACTTTCTACCACCATGGATTATTATTAATCTTTTAATCATGATTTCTCTAGGGAGGAGACAATAGGGCATTTGGTCACTGACTTTCAAGTTGTAAATCATTATGTCTTGGGAGGTCATGGGAATTTCTACCTAGTGTTTAAAACAGAAACAATAAACAACAAGGTATCATTAAGAATCTTCAGCCTCTGTTCTGTGTGGAAATATTGGAATCTAGGTCCAAGTAAAATGAGAAGGGAAAAGTAAGACCAGAGGTTTCCAGACAAGTTGGAGGCAAAGAGGAACATCTGCAATCATCTGGGACAGAACTCTGCCTACTTTCCTAAAGATCAAGTGCCAAACATGAATACCTTTTGGGCTATTAGGATTTTCTCAGAATTGCTCATCTCTGAGAATGATGGTCCAAGGAGGAAGGTAGAAGAGGGATGGAGTGATGTTTGTCAGAGGGTGCAATATTTCTGTCAGACTGATTAAGTAAGGTCTGGACTATAGAATAAGTTGATTTTGATATAAACTATGTACAAAGCTGTTGTATCCGGCCAGCAGATCACAGCCTGGGTTCTAGCCTGGTAAGGCATTTTGGAAACCTGGAAGAGAAGAGGGGCTAGGCTGTGAGAGATAAGGAAGGAACCAAGACAAAGGTCTCTGCTCAAGGTTTAATTTTTACTATTTGGCACTCAGTTATGAAGGAAGGTTGAGGGGCCTGATTCCCCACAAATAATCTTGGGATCCAGTAGCAGGGTGACCACGTGTAAGCCTCCGAACAGCAAAGCAGCATGTTACAGCAGTGGGTGTGGCAGAACGATTGAGCAGGCAAGCTCCATCCAGGTGTAAACAGTGGAATCATTAAGGCTGAGGGAGGGGAGGTTACATCTCATCCCTGTTGTTAATAAAAATAAAAATAAAAATAAAAATAGAAAAGGCTGGCCTTAGGCAAAAAATTATCTATGCTCAATAGTCCTGCCTGAATTCTTAGGGTTAAAGAAAAAAAATCTATCTCTGAGGGATTCCCTAACTTTTCATATGGTAAACTGTGTCTGGATAAGACTGTCCTTTCTATCCTAGTAAACAACCAACAGAAAAGCCCTGAGCTATAGGCTCTGACTTTATAATGCTAATTAGTGCTGAATAGGTAACTTCCTAGTTGAATTTTAAGTAGGGCATTGGATCCCTGGTGAAGTTTGACTGAACAAATTTGAAATGCACTCTATTAAGAATAACACTGAGTTGATATTCCTCCGCATTTTTGGATGACAGGCGGGAAACAGGGAGAAGGGAGTAACGACTGGCTCCGTAGTGCAAGGCCAATTGGATTTTTTTGGGGTGGGAGGCTGTGAAGGGCTTGTCCTTCCAACAGTACGGTCTCCAACCTCTCTCCCCCTATTAATTAAGTTTAAAAAGGCCACGCTTAACTGAGGTGAACAAATGATTTTCTCATACGTAGACAAGTGGGCGTTTAACCTTGGCTTGGGTGGACATTGACCCGATTCCTCCCATGGGTGCTGATAGGACGCACAACTATGGCTCTTGGTATCTTTTGGGGAGGGGAGGCAGAGCCTTAGATATTTTTGGTTTTTAGCTGTAAATATATATCAACCTCCTTCAAACCAGGTATATCACACAGGAAACTCAGAAATGGTCAGGGTGGACCTCCCCCTGCAGTAATTCTCTGCACCAAGCGATACCCATACTGTATTCGTATGATCACGAACCAGTATGCACAGTTCTGAGGACTGTGCAGCTCCTAAAGGAGAATTGTCAACCTCAGACTTAGCAAGGCCTAGACAAGAATTATGTCATTAGTAACACCACGATTTGTGGCTGAAATAGGAGCTGGAAGTCATCCTCTTCATCTCTGTTATTCCCACAGCCTGAGGAACTAAGGGACCTTGCAATAACAGCAAGGGTGAAAAGCCAGAGGCCAGCTAAGGGACTAAGCCGTCTATCAGAATAAAAACCAATTTCTTTTAATATTAGAAATATCTGCCTTACTAGTCCTCTTGGTAAACCTAAATCTCAACTCAGATCAAAAGTCACAAAACGTGCTGAAATGAAAATAGTAGCTGCCTCTTGTATGCTCTAGGGGGCAGGGATTCATGCCCACTGCAGTCCAGCTGAAGGTGTAGATTGACCTGCTTGAAAGACAAAAACCTTAGACAGTGAAGAGTAACATCGCAAAGCTTCTTTTGGGGAAGTTCAGGTACTTTATTCAGTTGCAAATTGTAAAGCTAAGGCTAGTCTCTGGACTCCTGTGGGGGAGCTGGCTCAGACAGTAGCAGGAAAACAGCTTTCCCTGGAGCTTCAGTTTCCAGCTGAATTTTAAGCAAAAGAGGAATTTTAGTCCTCAAGGTGATACTTGTAAGAAGACTCAGAATCTGTGTTCATCTGACGAATTAATCTCTCTGGCAGCCACTGCGCTCCATCTTCATCTCGTGAAAAAACACAAACCGAGCCCCTTCCCCAGATTAGAACCGGATCTGGACCCTTCTATTCGTTAGTCAGCAGGTCCTTCCATTTTACCAATGCATGAGAACTAGAAGTAACTGGATACCAGTGGCGATCCGCTGCAGACTGACCCTTAACATCAGTTTGCAAAAAATTTAGAACAAATAAAGTAAAGGCAAGATGAGACTTTGGTGACCATGGGGGATATAGCTGCCCCTGTTCTGTCTTAAAAAGCCAATTCTTTAAGGTGCGATGAGCACGTTCAACTATTCTTTGTCCCATGGGGTTATAAGGAATTCCAGTTTTATGTTTGATACCGAATTCCTTACAGAATGAAATAAATTTTTTTACTACAATAGGATGGCCCGTTATCTGTCTTAATAAGTTTAGGCAATCCCATAGCATTAAAGACTTGCAGGCAATGATCAATTATGTTTTTAGAATCCTCTCCTGTATGGAGAAAAGGGATCTTGACGGCATATTGAAGTTAAATGTACCACAGGTCTCAAATAAGGGTACTGATTGTGCAACATATAAACTGTCAGTAAAGATATTAAAAGCCTCATGCACAGAATGACCTTTAGTACTGCTGTTAATTTGGCTAACTGAGCCGAAAGGCCAGGGGTCTCTATGATAACTTGTTGATTATTAATAAGATATCCAGCTCACCCTTTAGAGGAGCCATCAGTAAAAATCAATACAGCATTATATAAAGGCTGTAAGGAAGTCATTTTAGGAAATATCACATCACATACATTTAAAAATTTTATCAACCTATCTTGGGAGTACTGGCTGTCTATAGTTCCCTTAAAAGGCTAAACAATGATATCTGGCTCTTTGCTGAAATAAGTTAATGTCTGCCTTCTTCCTGTGATCATCATCTGTGCCACTGCTTTGTGATATGGCAAGATATTACATTTAGGAGAAATCTTTGAGTGTATCCACATTAAAGGAAATTTTTTGCCTTAGCAGTTCCATAGACACATGAGTCGTATTAAAAATTAACAGATGCACGGGCAAGGAGTCAGTTAATCTATATAAGTGACAAATTGCTCTTCAATAGCTTTTTCCACTAGCTGTAAGGCCAGCAATCCTTCTGAGGTTAGGGATCTAGGGGAAGCGAGGGATATGCTCTGAATTAACTTTGCTAGGTAATTTAGAATATAGGAATCTCTAACATTGGATGAATATTAGACCAGTCTAAGATTGAGTTAGAATGACTGGTCACACTGAAGAAAAGAGAAAAATCATTATGACTCTATTCAATGACTAATTTTACTAAGTCAGTATATACAGTCTCTGATGAACTATTGCCATAAAGTTAAAAGGCTAGACGCTAGTCTAAACTGGAAAAATGGCAAGCAAGGATGGATCTAAAACATGAATTTAATTTAGTTTTTTAGTCATTACAATCAGGACACTGAGTCAACTTACTTGCCAGCTCGTCACACGAATTAATATGCTTCTGCAGCATTCTGTGGAGAGAGCCTGTCTTTCCCTTTCCTAATAAGGTAGCTGTTTTAGGGTCAATCTATAAGCCAATAAGTAGATCCTTTTAAGGTACTATAAAGCATTTATTAAATTCTTTGTCATTTAAATTTCAAAAAAAATAAAGGTATGATTTAAATAGTGTGCATGGGAATGCACTAAATAGTATGTACAGGGATACAATTTCTCTCTTTTTTGTCTTTTAAGAAGTTAAAGTTTTAAAATTTCACAATACCTAAACTTTTGAATTAATAACTTGTTGACAAGACATTTTAAATACTTGGCTGTAAAGAGGCAGTGACTAATTGCACTTTCAATCATTTTTCTTAAGGAGCGGTTGTAACTAGAAAGCTTGAAAAGTTATTAAGAGTGTCTTAAGACTCAGCCCCACAGCAGCTAGTTGGGCCCACGTGGGCCAACGATCAGCTGGGAAGATGAGAAAAATGACTTTACAATAATGTTTTTTCTGGCCAAAGAATTGTCTTGGGCACAACTAATATTTAATTACCAATGAATATAATTAATAACAATTATAAAAGCTTTCTTTATTTTTTTTGGAAAACCTTTTGTAGTAAACTAAAACCCTAAGTAATAAAAGGATATTGTCTCTGAATCTCTTGGGTGAGAGCAAGGATTTATGGTAAACTTCCCTTGAGAAGCATTAGTTAATAAAATACTTTCCACTTAGGAGACAATATACACTGAATGATTAAAACTCTTGGCTTCTTGTATAGAAGCAGAAACAATAAAAATTTTTCTTACATAAGGTAAAGTTACATTAGCCATACCTAGAGGCAGAATTTTCTAGTGATTACCAGTTCACTAGAAGCAAAACTCTTTAAATTTAAGCATTATTTTTAAACATCTGAATAGATCTGCAACACTGTTAAAAAGAAATTTTCTTGAACACAGGGAAAAACTTTCTCAGGCACTGTTTGCAAAACACAAGAAGGCCACAAGCCGCTCTGGGAATGCCCAGAACCCTGCATTGACTCAAATATAAAATATTTTTTAATCTGAGCATCCTGGCCTTCCTGTAATAAGGACCGATTCTACAGAAACAATATAACGGTCTACGCCTCTAATTTTTGATACTCTATCATAAGATGACTTACAGTTAAAACGTTTCTCACAACTTTAGTGTTGTGGAAAAGTTGTCCATACTGCAGTTTCCTGCCAGGCAGCAACTATAGCCAAATTGATTGTTTGAGGGTCTGATATATGCACAAAGACAAACATAACTAGATGACTCTGTCACAGTTTTGTATGAAGTGAGCTGTATGAGCAATCTCATAAAATGATTACTCTTGTAATTATCCTAATTAACAATATATGGGTGAGTAGAAAATCTCAAATTTGTAATCAAACTGCAAGCTGCAGTCAATGGAACAATGGCAGTTTTAACCATAATTTTTAAGTTTCTTGTGCAAGATTAGGATAATACCTACAACCTTGGGAAAGCAAAACCCAAGTTTAAAACAATTTAATCATCTTTAAAATCAATATAGGAGCATTACTATCATATTACATAGTTTGGCTGCCAATTAATACCTATGAATACCTATTAAAGCAAGCTTTAATGCTTTAATAAAGAGGCATTGCTTTAAACCTTCTCTTCAATTTTACTATTTAGAATAGGAACCATATTAATTATTATCTAAACTAGAAATATCTTTAGAGACCCAGCCTCTTGGCCTGCCTTATGCCACCTGTCGGAAGGACTCTAAACTTGAGTTATCAAATTTAACACTAACCATCTGTAACAATGTAACAATTATTAATCTTAACCAACAACTTATTAGCTGATTGTGAAAACACTCAGAGCACATTACCAATAAAAAAGAACCAAATGAAGTAGTTACATTTAGACCAATCAGAGAATATTAATTTTTGTAGCTACAATCATAGAATAAAAGTCACTTTACCATTTGTCAAACACATTAATCACGAACCATTTATCAGCTTTTTTACTCCGAAACTAAGAGGCTGTGCATTCACCCTTTTTTCCTAAAACGAACAGTTTTTCCAGCAGGGGCCCTCCTGCCATGTGTCTGATTCCTGGCTGAAGCACGTGGCAGCTCTCGGCTTTGCAGATAAAGTTTTTTTTTACCATCTTTATTATCCAACATAAAACATAGAACATTCATTCATACTGACTGGACACGAACATACATGAATTGAACACGAGAACAGATTGGTGCACCAGACATTAGACAAGACACAAAAGGGAACACAGTACTACTTCTGCTATAAGGCCCAGAGATAACAAAGCATGGCACTCCTGAAATTTCTCTCTGCTTTTTGGGACAATTTCCTCCCTCATGATGCAATCTGCCTGATTATTAATTCCCTTTTAATAAACCCTTTCTTTTCTCATGCCTAAAAATGTAGCTTCTGTGAGCCAAGGCCTACCGCCTGTTACAGTACCCAGCTCCTGTTAAGCTTCACTGCTGAACCTAAGTGAATTAGCTCTCGGGTTTAACGCTGTTTCAGCTTAGCCCATACCGACCTTCTCCAGTATGAATTTCCTTTATCCTTTAATTATTTTCTTCTTCTACGGAGCTCCAAACGAGCAGTGCCTCTTCCAAAAATCGTTTGCAGTTTCTCAGTCCCCCGTTGGTTCGCCAAATGTTGTGTCTGGCCAGCAGATCACAGCCTGGGTTCTGGCCTGGAAAGGCATTTTGGAAACCTGGAAGAGAAGAGGGGCTGGGCTGTGAGAGATAAGGAAGGAACCAAGACAAAGGTCTCTGCTCAAGGTTCAATTTTTATTTTTCAGCACTCAGTTATGAAGGAAGGAAAGGCCCGATTCTTGCCAAATATTCTTGGAGTCCAGTAGTAGGGTGACCACCTGTATGGCTCTGAACAGCAAAGCTGCAGGTTACAGCAGTGGGCGTGGCAGAACAATTGAGCCTGCAAGCTCCATCCAGGTGTAAACAGTGGAACCATTAAGGCTGGGGGAGGGGAGGCTACACAAAGCAAAGATAAATAAAAAAGAAAGACTTGCATTCCAAAGATCCATCATTTTCCTTGAGTCTAAGTGTTTGTGCTCACCTTCACCAGGTCTCTGGAGACCTGTGTTCATCCAGATCTGAGGGCTAATCCAAAATAGAGTCCTGAACCAGCTGTGGCCAAGTGTTCCTATGTTGTTGGCTGATCTCTGTCTCAAGCTTCAGAGACACTGGAGGGGCAGCTTTGGCCTTCAATCGCCAGCCATTCCAGGTTCTCTGCCAGCTAATGGAATCTTCCACAGAGGCCTGTCATCTCAAAAATAGCTAGGGTATTCCAAAGATTGGGATGCCACTCTACAGTCATGATGAGTTGGTTATGTGAGACCATACAAGTTAACTAATGTCTGTATGACTGTTTTCCTTATTTGAAAGTGAGTAATGAGATCACTGAGGAGTGGTTGCTAAGAATAAAAATCACTGATTAACGTGAATGATAGGACTGTACAGAGCATGGGCTTAATTTTCTAGGTCCACTGCAAATAGCTGGGAGAGTTCAAAACAAAATCAATAGAAACAACAGAAATACTAACAACAATAATTTTTTTAAAAACCTTCTGAGTGCTGGAATCACAGGCAAGTACCAACTCTGGCTAACTTTTGTGTGCTTTTATAATAAACAAACACACACACAAGCAAACAAACAAAAAAACCATCCCTATTCCAGTTCTAGCAGTTGCATCAGAGAGAGCGGAGTGACACTGCATGCTGCTTCCTTTCCCCAGATAGCTCAGGAGATCTTTTCCATCTTCTATGATCTTCTTCAATTTCTTTCTTCAGAGACTTGAAGTTCTCTTTCTTTCCCTTTTTTTATTTGTGATTTTCTTCATTTACATTTCCAATGCTATCCCAAAAGTCCCCCATATCCTCCCCCCACCACTCCCCTACCCACCCACTCCCACTTTTTGGCCCTGGTGTTCCCCTGAACTGATGCATATAAAGTTTGCAAGAACAAGGGGCCTCTCTTTCCACTGATGGCCAACTAGGCTATCTTCTGATACATATGCAGATTGAGACACGAGCTCCAGTGTGGAAGGGGGGGGCAGAGTGGGGGAGAGTGTACTGGTTAGTTCATATTGTTGTTCCACCTAGAGGGTTGCAGATCCCTTTAGCTCCTTGGGTACTTTCTCTAGCTGCTCCATTGGGGGCCCTGTGATCCATCCAATAGCTGACTGTGAGCATCCACGTCTATGGCAGTTTCTAGATGGTACATCCTTTCTTCTCAGCTCCAAATTTTGTCTCTGTAACTCCTTCCATGGGTGTTTTGTTCCCAATTTAAAAAGGGGCAAAGTGTCCACACTTTGGTCTTAGTTTTACTTGAGTTTCTTGTGTTTTGCAAAATGTATCTCATATCTTGGGTATTCTAAATTTCTGGGCTAATATCCACTTATCAGTGAGTACATATCATGTGAATTCTTTTGTGATTGAGTTAACTCACTCAGGATGATGTCCTCCAGGTCCATCCGTTTGCCTAGAAATTTCATAAATTCATTCTTTTAAATAGCTGAGTAGTACTCCATTGGGTAAATGTACCACATTTTCTGTATCCATTCCTCTGTTGAGGGTCATCTGGGTTCTTTCAAACTTCTGACGGTTATAAATAAGGCTGCTATGAACAGAGTGGAGCATGTGTCCTTCTTACCAGTTGGAACATCTTCTGGATATATGCCCAGGAGAGGTATTCTGGGATCCTCCAGGAGTACTATGTCCAATTTTCTGAGGAAATGCCAGACTGATTTCCAGAGTGGTTGTACAAGCTTGCAATCCCACTAACAATGGAGGTATGTTCCTCTTTCTCCACATCCTTGCCAGCATCTGCTGTCACCAGAATTTTTGATCTTAGCCATTCTGACTGGTGTGAAGTGGAATCTCAGGGTTGTTTTGATTTGCATTTCCCTGATGATTAAGGATGCTGAACATTTTTCAAGTGCTTCTCTGCCATTTGGTATTCCTCAGGTGACAATTCTTTGTTTAGCTCTGAGCCCCACTTTTTAATGGGGTTATTGGATTTTCTGGAGTCCACCTTCTTGTGTTCTTAATACATATTGGTTATTAGTTCCCTATCTGATTTAGGATAGGTAAAGATCCTTTCCCAATCTGTTGGTGGCCTTTTTGTCTTATTGACAGTGTCTTTTGCCTTACAGACGCTTTGCAGTTTCATGAGGTCCCATTTGTCAATTCTCAATCTTACAGCACAAGCCACTCCTGTTCTATTCAGGAACTTTCCCCCTGTGCCCATATCTTCTACGCTTTTCCCCACTTTCTCCTCTATAAGTTTCATGGTCTCTGGTTTTATGTGGAATTCCTTGATCAACTTAGATTTGACCTTAGTACAAGGAGATAGGAATGGATCAATTCACATTCTTCTACATGTTAACCACCAATAGTGCCAGCACCATTTTTTGAAAATGCTGTCTTTTCTCCACTGGATGGTTTTAGCACCCTTGTCAAGGATCAAATGACCATAGGTGTGTGTGTTCATTTCTGTGTATTCAATTCTATCCATTGTTCTATTTGTCTATCATTATACCAAGACCATGCAATTTTTGATCACAATTGCTCTGTAGTACAGCTTTAGGTCAGGCTAACAACAACAATTTTTAAAAAAACCTTCTGAGGGCTGGAATTACAAGCATGTACCAACTCTGGTCAACTTTTGTATGTATTTCCACCAGAGGTTCTTTTATCCTGGAGAACAGTTTTTGCTATCCTAGGTTTTTTGTAATTCCAGATGAATTTGCAGATTGCCCTTTCTAATTCATTGAAGAATTGAGTTGGAATTTTGATGAAGATTGCATTGAATCTGTAGATTGCATTTGACAAGATAGCCATTTTTACTATATTGACCCTGTCAATCCATGAGCATAGAAGATCTTTCCATCTTCTGAGATCTTCTTTAATTTCTTTCTTCAGAGACTTGAAGTTCTTATCATAAAGATCTTTTACTTCCTTAGTTAGAGTCACACCAAGGTATTTTCTATTGGTTTTTACTCTTGTGAACAGTGTTGTTTCCCTAATTTCTTTCTCAGCCCATTTCAAAAGACCAAGTCAGAATCAGTGTCAATCTCTTACTCCCTGCAGATCAGGATGTTAGTAAGCTCTTAGCTGTTGCTCTAGCACTAGGCCTGCCTGTCTGCGGCCATACTTCCAACCATGATGACCATGGACTCTATGAAACTCTAAGAAAGCCCTCAGTTAAAAGCTTCATTGTATGTTACCTTGTTTATAGTATTTCATCACAGCAATAGAACAGTTACTACCACAGGCAGGAAAGAGTTTCTCTCAGCTTACAGTTATAGACCATCATGAACTGAAGTCAGTGCAGGACGCCATGGTGGAGCCCTGCTTACAGGCTTGCTCCTCATGGCTTGTTCAGCCTGCTTTCTTACACCACAGGACCACCTTCCAAGGCAACCCACTTCTTGCAGTGGGCTTAGCCTTACCACATCAATCCTTAATCAAGAAAATGCCCCACAGACTTCCCTACAGTCCAATATGAGTCAATTTTCTCAAACTCCTCATGAGGAAGCCACCTCTTTCTTATTTTTCTTTTGAGGAACTTCCATGTTGTTTTGCCTGTGGCTCCACCAATTTACATTCTTGCCTGGACTGCACACAGCTATCCTTTGTGAGGCAGTGGACTGTGTCACCAGAGGACCATTACAACCGGTGACATTGCATAGAGTTTTCTATTGTGATGGGGTATCTAGCTGGGATCTAAGTGATTAGCCAATGAGCTTTCCTCCAATTCTGTGAAAGATATTCAATCTCTGGTTCACCCAGAGTAAGACATGTGCATTTCCATCTGCCCTGAATAAAACAGTTTAGACAAGCAAGGATTGTCTTCTTCATCAAGGACCTGAAGGGTGTGGGGGACAGTGGGCTGTGGTGGGATGGGGATGGCAAGGGGGAAGGCTTTGACACACAGAGCTGTGGTTAAGTCTCCTGTAGAGGACCCCTCTTCTTGCCCCTCCATAGTCCTGGCACTCACCTGGAGCTAAGCTGAATTCCCCACACTGGGTTCATCTAGGGCTGCTGGATCCTGTTCCCAACTATTTGAGGTTCCCAGTGGTGTCTGCGTACACAGGAGGATTGGGACCACCATTTTCAACTCCTCATGGTTCCCAGCAGCTTTTGGGTGCATAGGACTCCCCCTCCCCCCAACCCTGCTCTTTTCAGCCAGAGAAACACAGACTGGGCCCCCTATCTGAGACTGTTTCAGGCTTCCCTGAGCAATGTGGCTCAGCACCCCAGGGGCTAGGAAGAAACACAGCCTAATATCCCTGAGTTTTGCCTTCCCCAAGTGGCACATTGGTGGCATTCCTGACCCCCAGAGGGAAGGCAGAGACACAGAATGATGCCTTTACTGTATGCTGTCAGCAGGGCCTGATCTCTCTGCTCTGTTTTTGATATCTGTGCTCACAGGTATGGGGTATGAGGCAGCATGTCACTGTGGTTGATTTGCACTTCCTTGGTGCTTAGGGATAGCAAACCCTTATCATAGAAATTAACATTTAGAGTCCTACTTGCTATCATGTGCCAACATACATCCTAATAGATTTAATAGTTGGATATGTTAAATGAATTTTTTTAATTGGAATTTCTTTCTTACAACTGCTATTGCAGCAATATCATAACCAAAGTAACTTGGGAAGGAATGTTTCTTGACTTATACTTCCACATCACAGCTCATCATGGAAGGAATCTGGACATGAACTCAAACAGTATAGAAATCTGGAGACAAGAGCTGATGCAGAGGCCACTGAGGAATGCTGCTTACTGTCTTGCTCCTTATGGCTTGCTCAACCTAATTTCTTATAGAACCTAGGACCACCAGGCAAGTGATGGCCCCATCCACAACGGGCTGGGCCCACATCCATCAATCTAATTAAGAAAATGTCCTATAGGTGTACCAACAGCCTGATCTTGTGGAGGCATTTTCTCCATTGAGCTTCCCTCCTCTCAGATACTTTCAGCTGGTGCCAAGTTGACATAAAGTTAGCCAGCACAGAATTGTTCTGGCCAAAATTTACTTTTCCAATGAAAGCAGTGATTCAGTGAGCTCATGTCCCTGGAGTTCCCTGACATCAGCAAGTTCCCATCATCAGAACCCCCTTAGCAAATGCTCTCAACAGAACATTCTTTGAAACAGTGGCCAAAGTGGTGTTCCCCTAATAGCCAGCAGACCAGGGCCACCAATCTGATCTGCTTGTAGAAGTCACTCTAACTCACTTGCAAACATCATCAGCTTCATAGCTTTCCACGCAGCAATATTTCCTTTGAAACCTTCAAAACCACTACAAGAACAAACCTGAGAGCTGAGATTGACCTGAATTAATCTTGTGGTGAAAAAATAGAGTGGAGTGCTTCCTCCATCTCTGGTCCACAAAGAGATCAGCAAGCAACTTTAAAAGTGAACACACAATACAAAAATCTAACCCTAGGAAAGAAATCAGTAGAAACAATTTGTCCGTTGTCAGGAACTCTTTCTTGAATGACTGGAGGACTATTCTGGATGTCGGCTGGTCCATTTCTTCAGCTGTGAATATGTGATATTTAATGGCAGTAGATGATAGATGAGAGGCTTCATTCAATGTTTCAAAAGATTTTTAATCTTACAGATGAGAACATAGGCAAACACAAGGAGAGGTGATATATCTTTTAAATTGATTCTAACAACTACTGCATCATAATGTCACTCTGTTGGGTTGGTTATTTATCTTGGTGCATTGGTTGTGGCTGTGTATTGTGCCGTGGTATCTTTTTCAAATATAAAAGATGAAAAACTTCTTCAGTACAATCTACAGCTACAAAAACCTCCAGCAACATGGCTGGAGGCTCAGTGGTGGAGCATTTGCCTGCCCAACATGTACAAGGCCCCAGACTCTAGACTCAGCAACACAAACAACATCAATAACAACAAGCCAACAACAAATGAACCATACAAACTACACACTGTTGGGCTGTAGAGGGAGAGAGTAAACTTAAATAATTTACTGTCACAGAAACGGTAGTTAAGCACCTCACTATCACTGTCATGAGATCCAAAGCACACAAAGATAATAATCAAAATATGGTTCTGAATACAATTTAATGTTTCTTATAATATTAACCGACAAGTAATATACAAATTTGGTAGATACCAGGGAACTTAATACATGTTCATCTCTTTCCTTCTCTCTACCAAAAGAATTATGACAGAGAGAGAGAGAGAGAGAGAGAGAGAGAGAGAGAGAGAGAGAAAAGACATCAGCTTTTTTTCCCTGTGTTCCTCTTGATCAGGCCATCTTGAATCTCACTGTAAGCTGAGGATGAATTTCTGCTTCCCACATGTCTACCTGTAGAATTCTGAGATTACAGACAGGAGTCACCATACATACCTTACACAGTGCTAGGGATTGAAACAACGGCTTTGTATATACTAGCTAGGTAAACACTCCACCAACGGTGCTACATCCCAACCTGTAAAATGACAAATTTTACAGAAAAGAGAAGAGAAGAGAAGAGAAGAGAAGAGAAGAGAAGAGAAGAGAAGAGAAGAGAAGAGAAGAGAAGAGAAGAGAAAAGAAAGAAAAGAAAAGAAAAGAAAAGAAAAGAAAAGAAAAGAAAAGAAAAGAAAAGAAAAGAAAAGAAAGAAAAGAGACGAAGAGTAGAGGAGAGGAGAGGAGAGGAGAGGAGAGGAGAGGAGAGGAGAGGAGAGGAGAGGAGAGGAGAGGAGAGGAGAGGAGAGGAGAGGAGAGGAGAGGAGAGGAAAGGAAAGGAAAGGAAAGGAAAGGAAAGGAAAGGAAAGGAAAGGAAAGGAAAGGAAAGGAAAGGAAAGGAAAGGAAAGGAAAGGAAAGGAAAGGAAAGGAAAGGAAAGGAAAAAAGAAACGGAAAGGAAAGAAAAAAGGAAAGAAAAAAAGGCAGATACATTTCTAGATAGTAGGCAACATCTTTATTACTAACCTGAGATAACAGTTGGTATCTTGTTTTATTACCAAAATTGTTGCTCCGCAAGGAGAGAAAAATAATTAAAGCTTAAAATAGTATGAAAAGTGAAGCCAGCTGACAATAGTATGGAGAAGGAAGCATCTGGTTTGGACTCAGGAAAAAGCCCACTCAGGTAGAGTCCCCACTGCCCCTGCCTGCCCTGGGTCTGCTTGGGTAAAGGAGACTTGGTTGGCTGAAGGAAGAAAAGGCACAGGAGCTGTCTTCCTGCAGACTTCCAGGAGAACAGAAACAAATGCCTGGGTTCCAGTCCAGCTTTGCTGAGTTCTTAGAGAGGACCTTCATGCCTGCAAAGGAAAAAGTGAAACCTGAAGATACAGCTCCAAGTGACAAGGCTTGCTCTGAGGCTATGCTAGCTGATGAAGAATTATGTTCCTCTTAAGGCAATAAGAAAGGAACGGAAGAAGAATGAAGACTCAGATACTCACAAAAGACTACCGCTTGCTATCTTCCTGCTTCATTCTGAATATTGTCCAAAGATCATGATTGAATCCCAGGGCTTGTCCATGGGGAATGTAGCAAGGAAATTGGGTGAGATGTGCTCTGAACAGACAGCCCAAGATAGACCACCATGTGAAGAGAAGGCAGCTGAACTAAAGGAAGTATGAGCTACAGGATATCGCATGCCTTGAGAGGGCAGAGGTGATGCAAGATAGAAGGGCCCTGGTGGGCCAGGAGGCTCAAGGAAGAATGAATAGATGAAGAAGAGGAGGAAGAGGAAAAGGAGGAGGAGAAGATGGAGGAGGAAGAGGAGAAGGAGGATGTAGAAGAATGAGGAGGCGGAGGAGGAGGGGAGGGGGACAGGAGAATAAGAAGAAAGTGGAAGAGGAGAAGAGGAAGGAGGAGAAAAAGAAGAGGGAGGAGGGAGGGGGGAAGGAGGAGGAGGAGGACGAGGACGATGACGAGGACAAGGACTAGGAGGACGAGGAGGAGGAGGAAATGAGGCAGAGGAAAACCAAATGGTTAGTCTGCGATTCCCATGGAATTTGTGGAGGCCCAGTTACTATTTCATTACAAATGTGAAACTTAAGTACAGCTTATCACTGGCTTCTGTAGAAATATCATACAATTTTTTGTTTTGTATAGGATCCCTGCCTACTTCAAGGCTCAGGAAACAGTATTGAAGAAGCTATGGAAAGAGTGAGTGTAAAATCCTGTTGAATGGAGAGGAATACTGTGAGAGGCTGGCCTCTGAACACACCATGGCTGTTACACACACACATTCACAGCAGCTGTGTTTACCCATGCAAGCCCTTCACAAGATCCAGAGAGTTAAACTTTCCATTGTGGAGGGGGAGGGATTCTCAATACCCCATTCCCTTCCCTTGCTGAGTTGCTAATGGCAACTGATAACTGCTAAAGCACAAAGAGCCACTTTTCTTTGAGAAAGGTGGCCATTGGCAGGTTTCCCACACCCCTGTGTATGACCCAGCAGGCATGCACGTATACAGGCAGCACCAGTTGGACTTAGTGGGTGATTTTATTAAACAACATGAAGTTGGGAGAGATACAGGAGACTTGTTGAGGGAAGTGTGGTGGTCCAAGTGTATGGGAGACCTGTTGGGGGCAGGAGGTGATAGTAGTAATGCTAGAGGGAGTGAACAAGGAATGACTACAACTAAGATACATTGTATACACCTATGAATGGATTTTATTGTATGTTATCAGGATGTAGCTCAGTAGTGGGTGCTTGCATTGCTAACTTAATATTCACAAGGTTCTGAGTTCAATCCCTACTACTGTGGTAGAGAAAGAAGTTTTTAATACAGTCTGTAGCTCCCCTCCCCCCAGGGTTTGTTTATGTGTTCATTTGTTTGTTTGAAGCAGGTTCTCTGTCATCAAGCTAGGCTTACACTCACACAGATCCCCCTGCTCCTGCCTCCTTGGTGATGCAGTAATGGTTACTCCACCACCATCTCAAGCTGGAGGTTTTTTGGAGGCTACTATATACTTAGATTTTTAAAGTTTTGATGTTGAGTGTTCATAAATACTTAGCAGTTTCTTTAATGACTTGCATGTGGTAGCACGGTCAACTTCATAGGCATTCATACTACTAGTATCTCCTTTTTAAGGATGTTTGTAATAAAATTGTGAACATTAAAATATAAAAATATTACTAGAGACCATCATGAATAATGTACATACTAGTTTATAAACAGAAGTGAAAATGTGAGGTGTGACTTCACTGCCTATCTTTGCATCCTCCACTCTTTCTCCTGGCTCTGTTCCTCCTTTATGCAAGCTCGTAGAAGTAAGAAAGGTAAGGAAGGAAGAAAGCAGGGAGGGAGGGAGGGAAAGAAAGTGGGGAGAGAGAGGTGGAGGGATGGATGGAGGGAGAGATGGAGGTAAATGGAAGGAGGGAAGGGAAAGGGGAAACCCGCATACACTATAAAAAAAAAAGAATTATTCAGAGACTCATGGTATCAACACTGATCTCACAATAACATATTGTGAAACCGTCTAAAAATGCTTTCAAGCATTGTTATACAAGGGTCTCATCATTTCCCTCCCATCTTTAAAGCCACCAAAAACTGACAGACTTCCCTTGTATTCTAACATACTGTTCAACCCAAAATATTTCAACTCTGTGGAAGTGAAAACGAAAAACAAAATAATACACAACATAGCCCGAGTTCTACAAGAGAACCCAGTTTAAGGAAAAGGTAATTCAAAATTCCTGATACTTATTCAGTCTTTAGAAATCATTTGAAAGGGTGGGAAGGATCAGGGGTTCAAGGCCTTTGAGAGACATTGCCTCAAAAAGCCAAAGGAATAAAAACTACTTGCACCTTTGTGCCTATGTTACCCAGAACTAGTAGTGTCTCAATTGGATCCCCTGAGTGGCAGCTGTCACTCAGTTGAGATCTGAGTTTCTCTATGGGCCTTACAGGAGAGTGTGTCATCATGGTACCCTCTGGGGTTGTTATGGTGGATGTGAAGAGAACATCTACTTCATCCCTCAGCAATGCTGTGAGAATGTCCATGAGATCACATGGTGTGCCCTTACTGAACATCTTGCCTGAACAACATAACCTTCTTAGATCACTGTTGCCTGTCCATACTTTACCAAAACAAAGCCTGAGACAGAGTGCCTAGAACAACAACAACAAAAAGAACAGTACACAGAATTAAACCCAGGAGAGAAATGGAGAAAGTGGGCAGAATGACACAGGCACACATTTACAAAGCACCTGCCTTGCTCTGGGAACAGAGTCAGATATGATTGGCCAGAGCAGTGGTTCTCCTTCTTCATAATTGTGACTCTTTAATACAGTTCCTCATGACCTGAACCATAAAATGATTTCCATTGCTACTTTTTAACTGTAATTTTGCTACCGTTATGAGTCTTAATGTAAATATCTGATATGCAGGGTATCCTGTACAGGGGTTGTGACCCACAGGTTGAGAAAGAACCACTGACAAAGTGCTTGACAAAGCTGAGACTTTCAGTGCATTATAAACACGTGATATGCGAAACATTAAATTTCGAAGCAGCAGAAACTCCATGCTACAGAAGCATTATAAGATCCTCCTGTTTAAAAAAAATTTTAAAAGTGGTGATGTGTGGTACAGAAAATGTTCTCAAATGAATGTGATGGCTGTGCGGGTAAAACCACCATTCTAGAAGCTGAAATAAAGATGGTCACTAATTCTAAGCTCCCCTGGGCTAGCATCACCTCTCTGTCTCTCTGTCTCTCTCTGTCTCTCTCTGTCTCTCTGTCTCTGTCTCTCTATCTCTGTCTCTCTGTCTGTCTCTGTCTCTCTGTCTCTCTCTCTGTCTCTGTCTCTCTGTCTCTCTCTCTCTCACACACACACAGGTATGCACTTATTTCTTACTCTGGGGCTTTTTGTTTTACGGATGTGTGGAGGGCATTTCAGACAGACGAGAGTACTTTTCTACCTAGTGCTTTCCTGACAAATGTTTATTTTTATTTTTGTTTCGCTTTGCTTTTCTGAGATAGGGTTGAGCTTCATAGTCCTGACTGTGGATCAGGCAGACTTTGACATTGTTGGTGAACGTTTTTTTCCTAATGTGTAGTTTGCCAATTTGTCCTTTTGGCTATGCCCTTTGTCTTATAGAAGCTTTTCAGTTTCTTGTGGCCCATTTATAAATTTTGATGTTAGAGTCTGAGCTATTGGACTTCTGTTTATGACATTTATCCCCATTCCCATGAGTTTGAGGCTCTTTCCTGCTTTGTCTTCAGTTAGATTCAGTGAATCTGGTTTTATGTTGAGATCTTTAATCCACCTGGCCTTGAGTATTGTACAATGTGACAAATATGCATCTTCTACATACTTACTCCCAGTTAGACCAGCATCATTTATTGAAGATGTTTCTTTTTGCATTGCATATTCATGACTTTGTCCATGATCAAGTGTCCATGAGTCTAGTTTAATTTCTCCGTCTTCAAATCATTTATTTTTCTATTTTAAAACACTTTAATCTTACATTTCAAATGTTAGCTATTTTTCTGGTTTCCTACCTTAAACCCACTTATCTCATGCCCCTTCGAACTGCTTCTATGAGGGTGCTCCTCCAGGCACCCACACAGTGCTCTCTTGCTAGCCTAGCATTCCCCTACACTGGGGCATCGAGCCTTTAAAGGACCAAGGGCCTTTTCTCCCATTGATGTCCAACAAGGATGTCATCTGGCACACATCTAGCTAGAGCCATGGGTCACTCAATGTGTGATTGGTGGTTTCGTCCCTGGGAGTTCTAGGGGATATGGTTGGTTGACATTGTTGTTCTTCCTATGGTTGTAACCCCCTATAGCTCATTCAGTCCTTTCTCCAACTCTTCCACTGGGGACTCTATGCTCATTCCAAAGAGGGCCTGCAAAAATGTACCTCTGTATTTGTCACTCTCAGGTGGAGCCTCTGAGGAGACAACTATAGCAGGCTCATGTCAGAAAGCACTTATTGGCATCTTCCATAGTGTCTGGCCTTGGTGTCTGTATGTGGGATAGATCTCCAGGTGGAGAAGGCTCAGGATGACTTTTGCTCCAGTCTCTGCTCCACACTATGTCTCCACATTTCCTCCTGTGTTTGCTGGCCTAAAGGGTTCTGGATCCACCAACAAGGGTCTTACTCTATACAGGCTCAATTTTACCAAGAATAGGATTGTTGCAGAATCATACCATGGCACCAAGAAGGTCAACTACAGTAAGTTAGGTCCAGCTGACCAGGTAGAGAACTGAAGACCTGAGCTATCTGGGGAAAGGAAGCAGTATGCACTGTCACACAGCTCTCTCTGAGGCAATTGCTAGAACTGGAATAGAGATGTTTGTTTGTTTATTATAAGGTAGAGTTTGTACATGCCTGTAATTCCAGCACTCAGAAGGTTTTTTAAAAATTGTTGTAGTTAGTATTGCTGTTGTTTCTATTGGTTTTGTTTTGAACTCTCCCAGCTCTTTGCACTGGACCCAGAAAATTAAGCCCATACTCTGTACAGTCCTATCATTCACGTTAATCAGTGATTTTATTCTTAGCAACCACTCCTCAGATGATCTCATTATTAACTTTCAAATAAGGAAAACAGTCATACAGACATTAGTTAACTTGTATGGTCTCACGTAACCAACTCATCATGACTGTAGAGTGGCATCACAATTTTTGGAATACCCAAGCTTCTATTTTTGAGATGACAGACCTCTGTGGAAGATTCCATTAGCTGACAGAGGACCTGGAATGGCTGCCACCTGAAGGCCAAGGCTGCCCCTCCACTGTCTCTGAAGCTTGAGGCAGAACAGGAACACTAGGCCACAGCTGGTTCAGGTCTGTATTTTGGATGAGACCTGAGACCTGGATGAACAGAGTTCTCCCGAGATCTGGTAAAGGTGAGAACAAACACTTAGACTTGAGGAGAATATTGGATCTTTGGGATTTGTTAGTATTCCTGCTGTTTCTACTAATTTTAGTTTGAACTCTCCCAGCTATTTGCACTGGACCCAGAAAATTAAGCCCATACTCTGTACAGTCCCATCATTCATGTATTTATTGTAATCAACACAGTCATCAATAGTAAACTAAGTATATTGGTTCATGGTTATAGTCTACTCTACTAAAATAAATGATTTGGACTGATTAACAATTTCTAGTGATTGTGTGAGTACAGGAACACATAAGATATTTAACTGAGAATTAGTAAGTAGTTGCCCCTTTTTCTTAATCCATACATTGTAATATGTAAAGACAGAGTTATTTTGAAAACAAGACCTCTGGGGGGGGGGGGAACATTCTGCGAGCACATATTCAGTAAATGTTTAAAGTACAAACCTGAACAGAATTATGACAATGACATCTGGACCCTACTCTTAGATCACTTTGCTGACAAGACTTTGAAGGAGATTCACCATGAGCCTAGGGAAACACAGTTTGTGCATCTTCAGGAAGTCATTTCAAAGATTTCAAAGTAAAAGTGAAATGCTTAAGAAAGCATGAAAATATTGTTTCCCCAAGGAAGAAATCCTACCTCACTTCTCTAAGGAAAAAGCAAGATTAAAGGTAATTCTAATTTTAAAATCAGTATATGTCATTTGAGTGCAAAGATGCATCTGTGAGCCCACATCTGCAGAGCTTAAGAATGTCTAGACAACAGGATCTCAGCGTTGAACATGTCCTGTATCTTCTTCACACAATCAGTCCCAGCTGCATCCTTGTCATTGATCATTGAAGCTATAAGGATACTGGTGTAAAATTCCGGGATCCTGTGACCCTGAGATTTGGGTGTGTGGCAGTTCCTGGGAGTCAAGTTGCCTGTGAGACTCTAAGATTCTTGTGTGACTAACTCCTGGGATTCTGGGATCCTGGGATTCAAAGATCCTGGTCGTGATCTAATGAGTGTGGAGTAGTGGAGCCTCCTCTGTGGGCTTTGAGACTGTCCTCTGGGTTTGTACCCAAGGTAGACAATTGCTAGAGTACACGTATGCAAGAAATGAAGCCAGCAGTCCTGGGACAGGTGGTGACAAACTAAGAATTTTAAGTCTCAGCATCCAGAGCAGAGGGGTAGAGGCTATGGCTCTTCTTGGTTTTTTGTCATGCTATTGAGCAGCCACCTCCTTATGTATTGTCCCTGATGCAGATGTTGCATGACAATCTGTAGATGCACAAGAATCTAAACTCCCTGATAGTCAGTGCAATTAACAGTTGTCAGTTTTATCATCTTGTGGTGTTAGGATATTTGATCTCTTTGTCTATTTTTACTTGCTGTAAAAGGAGCCTAAGGCAGCTCCTCGTAACTCTCTGTGAGTGCTCAGCATAGCACATTCCTGGTTTGGTAATGTTTCAATTGCAGGGTTAATCTGACCCCTTACACTAGGATTTGTAGAGTCATATAGCACTTAACTAATAACAACCTTTCTAGGGGTCAACTAATTGCAGACTGATAACAGCCACGTTCCCCTTTTGGTCCTCTACTTAAGCTTGTCTTAAACTTGAAAAATCCTAAAAGTTACTCTCAAGTCTTATTGTCCCCAAATGACAGATGAGTCTGACTTGCTGTGTCCCTTTCAAGTCAGGTAACAATGATGATTTATAGGCTATGTAGTATATGAATTGCCTTGAATCTGCACTAGCTCCATTATTTCATAGCAGCCTTAATTATGATAGCCAGTAGCTGGAAAGAACCAAGATGTCAACAGAAGAATGGATACAGAAAATATGGTACATTTGTACAATGAAGAACTACTCAGCTATTAAAAAGAATGAATTCATGAAATTTTTAGACAAATGGATGGATCTGTAGGATATCATCCTGAGTAAGGTAATCCAATCACAAAAGAACACATATGACATGTACTTGCTGATAAGGGGATATTAGCCCAGAACCTTGGAATACCCAAGATACAAATCGCAAAGCATACAAAACTCAAGAAAAAGGAAGTCCAAAGTGAGGATACTTTGATCCTTCTTAGAATGGGGAACAAAATACCCTTGGAAGGAGTGACAGGAACAGAATGTGAAGCAGAGACTGAAAGAATGACCATCCAGAGACTGCTTCACCTGGGGATCCATTGCATAAACAACCACAAAAACCAGACACTACTACAGAGGCCAACAAGAGATTGCTGACAGGAGCCTGATATAGCTGCCAAATGAGAGGTTCTGCCAGTGCCTGACAAATACAGAAGTACATGCTCACAGCCATCAATTGGTCAGAGCACAGGGTCCCCAGTGAAGGAGCTAGAGAGAGGACCTATGGAGCTGAAGGGTTTAGAGCCCCCATAAGAGGAACAACAATATGAACTAACCAGTACCTCCAGAGATCACTTGGACTAAACCACCAAACATAGAAAACACATGATGGAACTCATTGCTCTAGGTAAATGTGTAGAGGAGGATGGCCTGGTTGGTCATCACTGGGAGGAGAGTCCTTGGTCCTATGAATGTTCTATGCCCCAGTAGAGGGGCATGCCAAGGCCAGGAGGAAGGGAGTGGGTGGGTTGGTGAGCAGGGGTTGGTGTAGTAAACAGGGGTCTTCAGAGGGGAAACAAGGAAAGGGTTTAACATTTGAAATGTATGTAAAGAAAATATCAAATAAAAAGGCATATGTTAGGACTTTATAGGATGATACCTAATTACAATCTTCATCGTTTTTGAATGATGTCTTTTGGCAGACACAGGTGAATCATTAAGTAATAAAATGAACTTTGAAGGACCTGCAGAGAAACCTGTCCCCAAAAAGATTGTGGAATTTATTATCTCTACTTGCAATTACCAGTGATTGTATATTTGAATGAATGCAGAAGCATACACTACTGTGTTTTCTGACAGCTTTTTATTCCCTTAGACTATGCTTTGATTTAATGAGAGCTATTACAGAAATACTGATGTATTTGCCATTAATGTGTTCAACACCATCATCCACAGTATTTTCACAGTAGCTAAATATTTGACAGCAACGATGCAGCATGGGTAAGTTTTCCAACATTAAGTTCCTATCCAGAGAGTTGGACACACTCTCCATACTGAATGTATGAAGGACTTTGTAGTTCAGTCTGGCTCAGAAGAAACTATGGAGCCCAAGTCCCATCAAAAATGCAGAGATCCATCTGGGTCTGAAATCTGTGGGATTTCATGATCACACCTGAAATAAGAAGGCTCTTAAGAGTGAAGAGTTGGAGATCACTGTGTTAGTCATAAGAATAAATGCAATGTACTCAATTGTAACTGAAAGCTGACAGTCAATATGTACTGTGTATAACCTTATCAAAATATCAAATTAATTAAAAGAACAATAAATAACCAATAAATAACAAAACTTCAAATGAAAACAAGAAAAACCAAGTAACTAAACTAATCAAAATTCAAACCAAAATCAAACCACAAAAATTGTGCAAAGCAAAATTCTTAGTCTGCTCATTTTGTAGCACAGACGTACAGCCTGTGGCTGTCCTTGGCAACTTTGTAGAAAAACAGTTCCTGGAGGTAACAAACTTTGCAGGAGAAATTTAAGCAACACTCTCCTTTTGGAGTGTGGGTCTGAAGGATATTGCCTCCCAAGTCAAAGCAGAACACATGTTGTAGACTTGGATCCAGGTTTTACAATTTTGTTGACTGATCTCCATGTAATTATTGATGATGACCCATCAGGAAAAGATAAATTTAAACTCTCAGAATCTTCCTGGATGCCCAGCAGCTCTTGATGTGTCTCAGCACTTCTCTGAGTCCCTTTTAATGTGCACTCGTCCTGGGCCAGAGGCTAGATGAAATTAAGGCCTGTTCATACCAAAGAAACAAAATAAAGGAGGAGCATACAGCCCATTACAGCCATGGTTATTAGGGATGAGAGGCAACAGTGGTGTATTTCCTGTGCACACTCAGTGCTCTTCCTCCAGCCCTTCTCTTTGAGGGAGATCATGTGGTGGTATGTGCCATGTTCTGCTTTCTGCTGGACTATTTCACACTTAGGGAAGAAAGAAACAAAAGCCGGTTAAGCATTTGTCAATTGAGCTGTCCCTCCCAGAACAGCTCTATTCAGCTGGACAAACCAACATGTCCTATCAGCTGAGAACATAACATGCATTCCAAGTGTCATAGAGCACCTGAGCTTGGAATTTTTTCTCACCTTTTAAAAACTGCTAGAATCGGAACTGTCAGCTACACATTATACTGAAGTTCTAAAAAACACCACATGTCCCCAGTTGTGCGGGTACATTATATTGAGTAATAACATAGTAGCAATGTTTGAATGTGAGTTCAAGAGAGATGTGTGCAACCTAGAAACCATGTGGATTCCTTATGGGGTGGGAGCATGCCCTGAACTGAAGTGAAGGCTATGATTATTTTTCCAGTCAGGAACCTCACAGGGTTCCTCTTGTCAACCCTCTATCTGCAAATAACCAGAGAAACCATACAACACAATACCCATGGGTACTTCATGGGTCCTAGAATCTGCAAGAGTGTGCTAAATAAAAATATTCCCAAGGCTGGGCAATGAACCTTAAAAGTGATGGTCATGCAGAAACAGAACAACACCCCTGTACATCTATGACTATTGTAGGGCACACTATCAAACACACATAATATTTGTGTTTATGAAATATAAGCATATTGTTTTGCAGTGACCTGTTTAGTTTCGCGGTTAATACAAATATAAAAATCTCCCAGGATACTTTGCAGGAATAAAAAACAAATCTTGAATGGGAAAGGTACTTAGTGGGCATAGCATATAGGCAGCTCAATCAGTGATATGCTTTCCACTCATAAACCGGTCTGGGAGTCAGGGTTCTTGTCCTATTATCCAAATTGACTCAGCAAGTTCCCAAGGCTGTGTAGAATAGGTTTGTTTCCCAGCCTAGGGTCACATTTTGGTGGTGGATCAGCCTCTTGTTCTTGTTCCCTGTTTCAGACTTGTCCCAAAGTAAACAGTTTCTTCCAATAGGATCTCCCTTTTCCATCACCTAACTGACTTGGTGTCCAAAGGTATGAGCCCAGAGTAATAGGAACTGTCTATAACCAGGATCCAAAGGAACCTTTTTCTCCCCAGAATGTGATTGTGTCAGGGCTATTTTGAGTAGGATAAGGCTGACAATTTGAAAGACAAATGCTTGCATGGATTATCTCACACTGAGTTCATGGAAGGGCTGCACCACACAGGGCCTTTTCATCCTTCAGCAGATGGACATCAGGATAGCTTCTCCTTCAGGGATGCTCTGAGGACCACTACAACCCTGAGCACCCTAGACTCTGTGGATATCTCCTCTTTGTTCTGGAAGCACTGGGTCAAAGTGGACTTCTTTTCCACTTTCTGAACATGGCTTCTAACAGACATAACCATTTTTATACTAACAGAACTGTCTGAAGGTCCTCATTTCTCTCAGCCCCCACTGAGGCTGATAGAGACACAGGTCGGAAAAACCATGCAGACACAAAAAGAAACACACAGACACACAGCCACAGACACAGACACACACAAGCACACACAGACTTATTCACATAAAATCAAAACTGAACAATGAGGTATCTGTTATGGTTCAGGACCAAGATAATTCAGACTATGCAGAGGTAATGTTTCAAGGGAAACCCAAGGACTCTGCGATTATTTTATAGGAATAAAAAGCACTAGAGAAGCTGGGTTATAGTGGCACACTCCTTTTATCCCAGCACTTGGGAGGCAGAGGCAGGCAGATTTCTGAGTTTGAGGCCAGCCGGGTATACAGAGTGAGTTCCAGGACAGCCAGTGTGAACAGAGAAACCCTGTCTCGGGGGATGGGGGGGGGAGGAGGGAAACATCTAACAAAAATCACTAGAGACACTCTTCTTGGTCCAATTTGGGGGCATATATTAAGAAATTTTTTCATGAAGCCTGAGAAATCACACACCAAACCTGAGCCTGTGAGAAGCCTTTCTGTCATCTCTGGTCATCCAGCCAACTCCAGACTCTAAGGCCCAGGAATGACCACTCCAACAGCACTCAAAGAAAATAGAACTGACAAGCTGCTACTCAGGCTCTCTCAGTGTGAACCAAGAGATATGAAGCCTGTAGAGACCATTTTTTGAGATAGAGGGGAAAAGGGGGGAATAGAAAAGCCGCCAAAAGACAGTAATGAAATCCACTTATTTGTCAATTACACAAGGCTGTCATCCCTGCAAACTATTTCCTACCTAGAATCTCACAAGATCCCTGTAAAGCAAATGAGCTACAGGCCTTTACTTCTTCCTTCAAAGCTTTGCTATTCTCAATAAGGGCTCCAACACAGCACCCTTCAAACTTAAGGCATGTAGTGTTGTGATGTGTAAACAACCTATCTCCCTTAGTGATTCTAGCAGAGCAGGTACATTTGCAAGCGAAATATGCAGTTTCTTGAACCAAGCTACCTCCACAGAGAGCCCTGTAGATGATCATATAAACAAACCCTTGGAGGAGACATAGGTGAGTGCCTGGAGAAGTTGGTGGACTATTACATTTGATTGTCTATGTTTATGTTTAGACATGAGGGCAATCTGCCTCTGATACACATCATCCTACCTGCTGTTCCTTGGCACTTGGGACACAGATGTTCTTGCTGGCCTCCTCAGAGAACCTCTTTTCTTCCCCACAGGACACTTGTGGCTAGCCTGCTCCACCAGCAGCCTTCTGTTCTCATTCAGTAATATTCTTACTTTTTCGTTGAGTTGAGTGCACTCACAGAGGAGATGGTCCTCCTTAATGCTGATCCACAAAGAAAAATTGGTGATTCCCAGCCAGATTCCATTGGCTTGCCACTCCTACAAGTCCTATGATCCCTGCAAGGGCCCTGATTCCCAGACAGCCCCAGAAGAGTCCACAGTTACATAGCAGCACCAAACAGAGGCAGGTCATATCAAGATGCCAGCCATATTCCACAGGACTCAACAAACTTCTAAAAACCCTGACACCAAGAGTACACCATATACATCACAGAAGAGGAAATGTTCCTCATGGTTGATTATAGGTCTGTGGTACCATAAAACCTTCAGCAGGGAGAGGGCTTAGCCCCTCTGAGAGAGGTGAGACGACCAAACAGGTGTGCAATCTTTACATTTTTGTTGGGAATCCTAGATCTTTTAATCTGTGGTCAGAACCCCAGAGGTTCAGGGTTCCTGGATATTCCCAGCATGGTGGAAAAGTTTTCGATGTAGAGGATCTTGAATTCGGAAGAATAAAGATTGGAGGGTCTTGGACACTCTTCACACTTAGGACACCTGTGTCCAAGAGGTACAAATCCAAGACCCTTGCATCGGGGCAGGGTTCCTGGATAAAAACAGATAGCATAGAACCAGAACCCTTGCTTTTGTTCAAAGTCCTAAAAGGACAGAAGCATTCCCTGCCTAGTTCTGGGGGTCTCAGTTGTGTCACTGACTCACCTGTAGGAATAGTTATCTTCTATCAGTTCCTTGGAGTACTGCATGGAACCAATTATGGACTGGATCATTTTATTCATATCCAACATTGTCTTCTCATGTTGTGATTTAATGATGTTGAATTCAGTGTTCATCCTGTGTTAGGGCATGGCCCAAGAAGCAAATAATCTGCTGAATTAAGGATTCAATAATCATGTGCAAACAGGCTATATCATGGACTACCCAAGCCAAGTGCATGCCACATCCTGGCTCATTCATCTGGGTCCCCTAGGTGCTGATTAAACTTACTATCCTGGGTAGAGGACAGCAGAGCCAGGGGACCAAATGGAGCTAGCTGACCTTCAAGGGCTTCCCTGGCAAGCATGTTGGAATAGAGTACATCTATGACAATTTTACACTACAGTGTGCCACAGGCATGGGTCCAGTAGATATCTGTAATGACTTTCCTCTTATTTTTAGGCAGAAATTATCATTCCTTGGTTCCTGTTGTTATATGAATTCCCAGAGGATACAACTAGTATTTACAGGAGAAAGGCTTTATCACATCCCCTCCTCCAGGAGATTCCTGTGTGACAACAAGAAAACACCAGGCGCAACGCAAACTTCCCTGGCGATCACTTTGGACCTCTATGGACTCAACACTAACAGGACCTGCAAACTGTGCATCACACAAATCCTCAGACCCAAACAAAGGTCCCAGATCCCCAGTCCTGAACAAAACACACACAACTATGTTCACACACACAGACACAATTAGAATGCCAAATAAATCCAGAGAGGTGCCATCTCTCAGAATATAATGAACAATATCAGAGTAAAGCCTTGAAGCCTGCAGGCATTGCATTCACACACTGAGAGACAGTAAGTGTGAGCAGGTCCTTCTAGCTGTTTACAGCAACAATCAGAATGCAAAAACCCCAAGGTAAAGTACAAAAGAAGATGATAATAAACACACAGCACCTTGTTTATCCAACAATTAAACACCTGTCAGGGCTACTTAATTGAATGATGACAGACAACACACTCCATTCATGGAAGGAAATTGGGTTAACAGACGGCACAATACAGTCAACAGGGTACTGGACATAATTCCTACCTGTAGTTCAAATCCTCATATATGTAAAGGTCCAGGATTCCACACATTTCCTCCATGTCATTGCTGATCTTCCTCATATCCAATTTCAGTTCTTCTAGTTCATTCATTTTTGATCTCTGCTTAGTGATTTTGGAATTTTGGGTTGAAGTATTTCTAGCAGACCCTGCAGATAGATAAACACAAAAGAATTTGCATACTTGATGGCCCAGGGGCAGGGGAGACCATTCTGAGTCCCAAGAAGACTGAGGGAGAGAAAAGGTAAAGACGGTGAATTCCTAAAAGAGCAGAAAAGCTATCTTCCAGCTGGTTTGCTAAGCTGTGTTCCTCTTCCTAACCACCATTGTCAGACATATGCCACACTCCCTGTTACAGGCCTCGTTGCCTTGAAATGTATAAGCTGCCTCAGACATAAAGATATGGCGAACATTGTCAGGTCATATCAGATGGGATGCAGGGAAATCCTGAAGTTAATAGTGCTTAGCACTCTCAAGCACTAATTAATCGTGTGTCTTCAAATCCAAAGTGTCTGAGTCCTCACCACATGGCATGACCAGGGGAGCATCCTTCTCTGTTCTTTTCATCAGAGACTCAAGTTACCTACAGTAATCTGGAAGATGAAGTGCTTCAACTCCCTTCCATGAAAGGATGCACTGTTATTCTCATAGTGCCCACTCCTGACATTCTTTGCCACTCAAAATGAAATTAAATAGCTCCCAGAAAAGTAGCTGCAGGTTTGTCAATTCCTGGCTCTGTCATACTAATCATCAGAAATTCTTGACTCTTTGTCTGACATTGGCAAAGTCCAAGGCTTCAGCTTGTAAGACCTACTCCTGGAAGGCCCAGCTCAAGCCTACCTCTACCAGAAAGTTCCCCAACTCTGACCAGGACTCACTGTGCCTTCTCCAGAACGATTTCCTTCTTCCTTTTTTATGAGAAAAAATTCCCTCTTCCTTCTCTGTTGGTCTGGTCTCTCCTTCATCGCCATTCTCTTTCTGACATAGCCTGAGCAGCCAGGAAAACATTCCTGCTGGTGAACCCAGAGCAAACAGCAGGGATGAACCACAGGCAGTTGCTGTCACCACAACACAGGTGACAACACAGAAGATTCTAGTTCTCTCCTAGATACAAGAGATTCTCCAAGGAAGGCATTACTGATGATGTCACTAGCAACTGCCATGACCAACCTGCTAACTAGTTCTCCCCAGCTTGGTCCTTTTCTGGGGTGCCTCTCCTGGAGCCTCTCATGGACCCGTGGGTTCCCCTTTGGCAACCTCTCCTTCCAAAGCTGGAGAATTCTAACTGCTTCATTAGACATCATGTGCTTTTGAGGGGGAATGTTGGTTAGGACTCTGACATGCTTAAGAGATTTTTTTAGCACCCAAATCTCTAGGAATTGTGGATTTAGTAGATGTTTCAAAACAATAAATATACCAGCTGTGTAAATTCATGTGACATACACTCCAATTGCCCAGGGTTTTCCTGTCTCACAGAGGCAAATATCTTTCTCCTATAGGTTTAATTGTACAAAACATGGACAATATTTTCTAACGGTGTATTCCTTGATAGAGGGCATTTTTTCATATATATATATATATATATATATCCATGAGTTTCACAAAATCTCTGGTTTACTACCCTATCTTTTACAAAGAAAACTCCCTATTCTTTTGAACATACGGAATCATCTACAGGGCAATTATAAATGGTAAACTTGCTGTCCCTTCTTCAAAACATTATCCTGCACATGCTCCCGTTCTCAAATACAACCAGACAATTTAAGTGGGCATCAGAGAGTAATGGTCATCCTAGACTGTACATTACTGCATGTAGCCTCATAGCAATTACTTCTCCAATATCTGTCTTTCTGAATTGCTAAGTTGAGAAATGAGGGTGTTGCAGGTTGTAACGTCATACTGTACTCACAGCAAATATAATACTCAGAAGGTAGGGCTGGGAGTGCAATGACCTGAGATGAGATGAAACCTCAATTTTAATG
The DNA here is from genome assembly GCA_921997135.2 of Mus spretus. Classification (NCBI taxonomy): domain Eukaryota; kingdom Metazoa; phylum Chordata; class Mammalia; order Rodentia; family Muridae; genus Mus; species Mus spretus. The sequence goes on along the minus strand of OW971690.1, from coordinate 12,569,752 downwards.
TGTCTATAAGGTCAGGATGCTGTCCCTTTGGCATTATCATCTCTGGCTTCTGTGTTCTTATGCTGGCTTTGCTAAACCTGTGCTACAATACCCCCTAACCTCACAGATTTAAGAGTGAAAAATCATGTATATCTTCTTTCGGAAAACATCTGAATTTCACTACCTTCTTGAGCCACACAATATCAATATGCAGAGCTCAAATCAGGGGTAGATAGGTGATGGCTTCAAAGATGAGGGCTTTTTCTTACATTTAGTGTGCATATTTTTTTCCAATGTGATTTTTCCTTTTCTCTTTCACTGACGGTGGCTTGTGTGTTTGCTGGCCTAAAGGGTCCTGGATCCAACAACACGGGGCTTACTCTATAGAGGCTCAATTTTACCAAGAAAAGGATTGTTGTAGAATCATGCCGTGACAGCAAGAAGGTCAACTACACTGTCTTAGGACCAGCTGATCTGGTATAGGACTGACAACCTGAGCTATCTGAGGAAAGGAAGCAGCATGCAGTGTCACACAGCTCTCTCTGATGCAAACTGCTGGAATTGGAATAGGGATGTTTGTTTGTTTGTATGTTTGGTTGTTTATTATAAAAATAAAAAAAAGTTAGCCACAGTTGGTACATGCCAGTAATCTCAGCACTCAAAAGGGTTTTAAACAATTGTTGTTGTTAGTATTACTGTTGCTTTTATTGGTTTTGTTTTGAACTCTCCCAGCTATTTGCACTGGACCCAGAAAATTAAGCCCATGCTCTGTACAGTCCTATCATTCATGTTAATCAGTGATTTTATTCTTAGCAACCACTCCTCAGATAATCTCATTACTCACTTTCAAATAAGGAAAACAGTCATACAGACATTAGTTAACTTGTATGGTCTCACGTAACCAATTCATCATGACTGTAGAGTGGCATCCCAATCTTTGGAATGCCCAAGCTTCTATTTTTGAGATGTCAGGCATCTGTGGAAGACTCGCTATCTGGTATGGTAGAGGACCTGGAATGGCTGCCACCTGAAGGCCAAGACTGCCCCTCCAGTGCCTCTGAAGCCTGAGGCAGAGGTCAGCCAACAACAGAGGAACACTTGGCCACAGCCAGTTCAGGACTGTACTTTGGATGAGCCCTGAGATCTGGATGAACAGAGGTTTCCAGAGTTCTGGTAAAAGTGAACACAAACACTTAGACTTGAGGAGAATAATGGATCTTTGGAACAAACATCTTTCTTTTGTATTTATCTTTGCTATGTACATAGTTTATGTCAATACCAAAGGCACCCTACTTTACAACATCTATTCTCTCTGGATGTTAAAGTGATTGCCTGTGTATACACACTAGAGTTACTAGAACAATACATTCTGTCCAATTTTTTAAATAATTAAATATTTTTGTATTAATATCTTTTTATTGATTCACTTTACACTCTGTTTTCTGCCCCCTGACACATATATTCTTTCCCCAATATTGCTGGCTGCTTCTGATCTGAGAGAATATGGGGCAGCTATCTCAGGTCATCCCTTCTTCTACCAAAGCTAAGTGACACTGTCCTGGAGAAAGGTGCTGAGGGTGCTGGGAATGAATGACTTCTGCTTGGCTTTCTTCTTGCTTCACTTGGCTGGCTTTGAGCAGTTCTTGCAGAACTGTCCTTGAACTTGGTACTTCATACTGATGGTCCGTAAGAAGCACTGGTTTTATTAATTATTCTTGAGAGTATATTTCCATCAAACCGAATCCCATCAGTATACTAACAACTATGAGGGAAATGAGATATGAGACATCTATTCCAGGAGTTCCCAATTGTTCTCAGACCAGCAGTAGAGAAGCCCACACAGCTGGCAAAGGTAAGTGAGGTCACACAGGGACCTGAGACCATACTGCTGCTTTCCTAAAGAATGTTCTAGAGGATTAGCATATCTAAACTCCCATAGATTCGTGTGCACGGGACACCAAAGGGCTCAACATACTTTGCTTTTGTCACTCAGCTTCTCCAAGTATTAGAAGTCCCCCAATTTAGAGGGATTTGAAGATATAAATAAGGCCCAGTGGCTAGAGGTACCTCAAAAAAATGTGTAAGAACAGAGAACAACTTGAGAATCAGCGAGACCAAATACTTACCAAGAGCAAAGTCACAGCCCAATAAGAAAATCTGAGTAACAAGCCATCCAGTGAAAACTGAAAGTAGCAGGCCATGCACCACTAAGGTTGGTTCTTGGCTCTCAGGTAGATCTATCTGAAAATTTCTGAGGAACTCCATATTGATTTCCAGAGTTGCCATAGCACTTTGAGTCCCACCAGAAATGGAAGAATGTTCCTCTTTCTTCAAATTCTCACCAACATATGCTTTCACATGAGTTTCTGATCTTAGCATTCTTCACTGGAAAGTATAACACTGGACACCAACCTCAGGGTCATTTTGGTTTTCATTTACCTGAAAACAAAGGACTTTGCACACTTCTTCAGTGCTTCTCAGCCATTCAAGATGCGTTGTTGTGAATGTTGTGTTTAGTTCTATACCCCATTTTTAGATTGTGTTCTTAGCTCTTATGAAGGTTATCTACTTGAGTTCTTTATAACATAACAACAGAACCTGAGGAAATCCAAAACATCATCAGATCCTACTACAAAAGGCTATACTCAGGAAAACTGAAAACCTGTATGAAATAGACAACTTCCTAGACAGATACCAGGTTACCAAAGTTAAATCAGAATCAGATTAACGATGTAAACACTCTCATTTCCCTAAAGAATAGAAGCAGTCATCAATAGTCTCCCAGCCCCAAAAAGTCCAGGACCTGACAGGTTTAGTGCAGAGTTCTAGCAGACCTTCGAAAAAGACCTGATTCCAACTCTCCTCAAACTATTCCACAAAATAGAAACAGAAGGTACTCTACCCAATTCTTTCTATGAAGCCACAATTACTCTGATACCTAAACCACACAAAGATCCAAGAAAGAAAGAGAACTTCAGACCAATTTCCCTTATGACCATGGATACAAAAATACTTAATAAAATGCTCACAAACCGAATCCAAGAACACATCAAGACAATCATCCATCATGACCAAGTAGGCTTCATCCCAGGGATGCAGGGATGGTTTAATATATGCAAATCCATCAGCGTAATTCACAATATAAACAAAATCAAAGAATAAAAACCACGTGTATCTCGTTAAATGCTGAGAAAGCATTTGACAAAATCCAATACCCATTCATGATAAAAGTCTTGGAAAGATCAAGAATTCAAGGCCCATACCTAAACATGACAAAAGCAATCTACAGAAAATCACCATCAAATTAAATGGAGAGAAGCTGGAAGCAATCTCACTAAAATCAGGGACTAGACAAGGATTCCCACTTTCTCCCTACCTATTCAATATAGTACTTGAAGTCCTAGCCAGAGCAATTCGACAACAAAGGAAGATGGAGGGGATACACATTGGAAAGGAAGAAGTCAAACTATGACTATTTGCAGATGATATGATAGTATGTATAAGTGACCCTAAAAATTCCACCAGAGAACTCCTAATCCTGATAAACAGCTTCAGTGCAGTAGCTGGATATAAAATTATCCCAAACAAATGAATGCCCTTTCTCTACACACAGGATAAACGGGCTGAGAAAGAAATTAGGGAAACAACACCATTCACAAGAGGCACAAACAATATAAAATACCTTGGTGTGACTCTAACTAAGGAAGTGAAAGATCTGTATGATAAGAACTTCAAGTCTGTGAAGAAAGAAATTGAAGAAGAACACAGAAGATGGAAAGATCCCCCATGCTCGTGGGTTGGCAGGATTAATATAGTCAAAATGGCTATCCTGACAAAAGCAATCTACAGATTCAAACTTCCAACTCAATTCTTCACTGATATGATAATGCAATTTGCAAATTCATCTGGAATAATAAAAAAAACCTAAGATAGCAAAAACTATTCTCAACAATAAAAGAACCTCTGGGGGAATCACCATGCCTGACCTCAAGCTGTAGTACCGAGCAATTGTGCTAAAAACTGCATGGTACTGGTACAGCGACAGATTGACAGATTTTCCATTGGTAGATCAATGAAAAAGAATTGAAGACCCAGAAATGAATCCATACACCTGTGGTCACTTGATCTTTGACAAGGGAGCTAAAACCATCCAGTGGGAAAAAGACAGCATTTTCACCAAATGGTGCTGCCACAACTGGCAGTTATGTAGAAGAATGCAAATTGATCCATTCTTATCTCCTTAAACAAAGCTCAAGTCTAAGTGGATCAAAGAACTCCACATAAAACCAGAGACACTGAAACTTATAGAGGAGAAAGTGGGGAAAAGCCTCAAAGATATGGGCACAAGGAAAAAGTTCCTGAATAGAACAGCATTGGCTTGTGCTGTAAGATCGAGAATTGACAAATGGGACCTCATAAAATTGCAAAGCAAAAGACACTGCCTATGGTGCATTCTGGGGGTCCAGTTTCCTGAGGTTGCCTGTTTACATTCTTTCTGCCAGACATCAGGACTTCAGTCATTTTCCCTCTACCAATACCAAATCAGGTTTCCCTCTCCCCACCCCAACTGCCCCCTACCATGTTAGGGAGGGAGGGAAGGACCTGGGAGGGAAAGTGATCCTGTTTGTTTAAAAATGACTTTCATTATGATGTGTTAGACTTAGGACTAGCTCTGGATGCTGTATGCTGGCTCACATGGGACTGTGTTACAGAACACTCCTCTGAAGTGATCTAGGCATCCCTGCAGCAGAGGCTCTGCCTGGGTTCATCCAGCTACCTCCTAAATCTTCTCTATCCAGAGAACACTATGCACTAGAAATAGGCAGAAACTACAGAGACCCGGGTTCAAGGGTGGCAATCTAGGTCTACAGGCAGTATTTCTCAATAAAAGTGTAGTTTCTTCCAACCATGGTTATGCACTCCTTTAAATCCCATCACTTAAAAGTTAGAAGCAGGAGGATCTCTGTGTGTTCAAAAACAGCAAGCTGATAACATATCAGAGAGTTTGGAAGGGAGGAAGACACTCACTGAGTATCAAACATACTGTTTCCTGGACAGAAGATCCTGAATTCTAGATCCATATAAACTCTGATGTGTTCTCTTTCTGGCTGTGACCATCAGGTTGTCCATGAGCAGAAAGAAGCCCACAAAAGTCACTCCACAGGATCCTCCCAGGCTTTGTTCCTACTTCATCTGAGAGACACCATAGCAAGACCAGATTTTTTTCTTATTGCTTGTTCTTCTTCTGCATGACCAGGTCCTTCTGCTCAGCAGTACTGTAGCCTTTGCTCCCGAATATCCTGTTCCTGATAATTAGAGTATGTGTTCTTAGTGGAGGGGTATCAAAAAGCATGCACACACTGGAATAAAAATGCAAGTGTTTACAAAGGATACCAGTGGTTGATGATCAGCCAGGCAAGCAAAGCAGCCAGCTTCTGGGGGAAAGAGCAAACAGTATTTCAAGACAGAGGCTGAGAATGAAACCCAATGAGACCTTCTAGAAAATGAAGAAAATGCATGAAAAAGTGCATGAAAAAAATACCACAAGCCTATACTATACAAAAAAGAAAACATACACACACACAAAAACACACATATCTGCAGCCTATCCTCCACACACAGAGTATGTAAATGAGAGCAAAATACCAAAAAGAAAGCAACCTTGTGCTGCAAGAACACATTCGTTTAGTTATAGCATACCAGCAATTTGAGCGGTATCTTACACTATGCAAAACAAAACGTGGAAGATACAATTGCTATGGTGAGCATGTTTTGCTTGGCCAGACTATGCTGAAGTGGTTGCATAAAATTTCCTCTTGCAATCTTAAATCTCTGACACCATGTCCCTAGCTTGTCAGAATCCCTACCCACATCCATAGTCATCCAGTCAACAGAAGAATGCAATCTACAGAAAAGGAGAGTACTCCAGCCTCATTCACAAAAAACATGGCTAACACTCTGCTAGTCAGAGTTCTGTCAGTGTGAGTCTGTCCTGGGCAGATTAAAAAGATTGTCTTGAAATGTAGACAGCAAAGATGAGAAATGCCACATATCACCCCAAAAAAGATGACGTCAAGAACTGCTCATTTGGCATTTTCAAAGGAATTCCCCCACCCTTGCAAGCTGCTTCTCACATGTGCACTTATAGGACTGATGCCAAGCAAATAAGCCATAAGCCCTGACTTCACTCACTTAAAGCTCTGTGCACTGAACCCTGTAGGTGTGTGGTGTATTATTGAACTGTACTCATCTTTGGGCTGAAGCATTAAGCAGAGGTGGATTTGCTTGCTGATAATCCACTTTCTCACAAGAAGCTCATTCCCCAGAAATATTTGTGCTTGGACATAGACCTGAACAATTGGCTGTCATGAGGTAGATACTTGGATTGGGGTGTGGATGAGAAAGATGATGGATGAAAGCACAGGTAGGTGGATGAGCTGGTCTAGAAGTTACAAGGGCAGATGGAGCTAACCATTAGCCTGACAAAGCTGCCTGTCTCTACCTGTTGTTCCTAACTCTGGAAGTCAATGGTCTCTTCCTGTTGCTCCTTATGGGGCCCTTTTAAGTCCCACAAGTACTGGTGCACCAGTGCCTCACCTTCCAGCACTTTCTTATTCCTGTGCCTCCTCAGCATGTCTACCTTCTTGTTCAGCTGATTCAGTTCCATCAGAAGGAGGCTGTGCAGGTTTCTGCAAACACCCTTTGCATACAAAGCCCCTGCTCTCCTTTTCCTATTAACTTATAAAGAAACACCATCAACCCCACCAGACCCTGGTTCTCAGGAAGACCTAGATAAGAACCCAGGACATCTAGGTGAGCTGCACTCAGAAGACAAAACTAGAGAACACAAATTCCAGAAACACTCATGCTACTTCCAAAAGTCCCAACACCAAGAGGGATCCATTTTTCCTAAAAACAAGAAGTGGACTACAGTTGTCCCTATCTGTCTATCCTAATGGAGAAACATCAGGAAGGAATGGGCAAAGGCACTATGAATTGGAAAAAAAGAAACAAGGGGAATACTTGCTATATATGGGTCTGCTGGTAACCAGCTCTCTACAGACCCTGACTCAGCCCCAGGGGTCAAGAAGACCTCACATGATACAAATAGTTCTTCTGTCAAGAGCAGAGTTTCTCAATCTACCAAATGCTGTGGATGATTTAATGCAGTGACTTCCCAAACATAAGATTATTTTCATTGCTACTTGGTTACTACAATTTTTGTACTGTTATAAGCCATAATAGAAGTATCTGAGAAAGGATTGTCTGATACACAACCTCTGTGAAAGGGTCCTTTGACACTCACCCCACAAAGTGTTTCAACCCACAGGTTTACAACAGCAAATCTAAAGGCTCCTGTGTGAAGTGGCAGAAAGCTAGAACCAGAGCTGCAGAGTCTCCTGTGCAGGATCAAATGCAGAGATGGCAATTCTACAGCTGATATGCTCCCAAGCAAGACAGACAGTTACCTATAGCAGCCTTTCTCTTTGCCAGGCCTTCAAATGTCTCTGAGGCCTCAGTGTACACATTCTGTAAGCTCTGCAGGTCCAACATTACCTGCTTAGTCTCCACTTTCAATTTTTCATAGTAAGGATTTGATCTGTGGTTGGGCCTGACTCCAAGAGCAAAGAGTCCCAAGAACACAGGCTTCAAGGGTCACCTGAATCCAGGATGGATTCTGAACTATCTAAGCTCACAGTATGTTACCTTCTACCTTCTATGTACGAGGATCATCTAAGCTTATTAATCTTGCTCTCTTATCCATATGTCTCTAGAGGCTGGGTATCGAGGTGGTTAGAGTTCTGGTTCTTTGAGCTCCCGCATAGGCCTGGAGGGAGAGACTAGGTCTCTAAACTCTCAGTAGTTTATGGCGCGGGTGTGGGTATACCAGAAACTGTGAGGACATTTCTCCTTTTTTTTTTTTCAGAACAGGGACTCTTGACCCTTGGCCTAGTCCTATGAATTTGACTGAGCTAAATAATCTACTTTTCTGGGAGAATGAACCAGCATGAGGAGGTCATGGTGAATTCACCACAGAACTCAAATATTTCATCAAGTTGAACACATAATGCAAGTGCATTGTTGCTTGAAGTATGGTTTCCAGTCCTAAGCATTGGCATTGTCAGCAGACTGTAAGGCAGACAATTCCTCAGGTCCTACCACATACCCTTATGACCATAATATAGAGAGAGTCACACACACACACACACACATGCATGCACACAGAATCAGGGTGTGTTTGCAGGGAGAATGAGAAAGTACAATTGAAATAGAATCCAGAGGAAATGCAGAGGACATTCTGTTTATAAGGCCCAAAATCTGAGAAGAGTATTAATGAGCCCAAGACCTTCCATGTATCAGGATGGACCAAATGGGACCAAGCTTTTCTGATGATATAGCAAGCTTCAGCAAGCAACACCTGCCAGACAATTACAAAGCTTTGCAAACAAACAAACAACGAACTCAAGCAAGCAAACAATCAATCAAAACCTCACAGCAACTAATATCTCACTCAAACGGTCCCATGTCAGTGCCTCTATGAACACATGCTGAGACATCACATCCTATTCAATCCCTGAGTTGTAGGATTTCAGTTTCATATAAAAGAAATAGAATAGCCTATGTCCTCAGCTCACTCCTGCTCTTTCTTCAAGTTCAGCCGCTGAGAATGTTTAGGGAGAAAAGGTTGGGCACAGTGACACCCTGGAGTTACAGTCTCCCAGTACCATAAAATTTAATAAGAATAAATTGTAGGCCATACCATAGACCCAAGAAATTGACCATGATGTTTGACAGAATGAAAAATACCTCTTGTGCAAAGCTTTCTCACTGATGAAGATCAGGTGATCTTGTAGCTCATTTTTCCCACTGGTTATCGGCTGAGTGATTAGACTTTCCACTTTCCTCACCCATCTTCTGAACAGGAGTGTTGGGGATGATGGTGGTACACCAGCAGCCCCTAAGGGTAGATGAACACAAGTGAATATGCATACTGTCAAGGCACAGAGCATTGACAGAACAAAGAGTCCTATACAGACATCTGACAAAACAGGAATGCATGTGACCCAGTCAGACCTCTTTTGATTCACTTAGCACATGCATCATGTGACCAAGGACAGGATCCTCAGGCTTATTCATAGCTGCGTATGATTTAATTAGGCAGTACTGTCCATAAGCCTGTGGTATAGAAACCATCAGAAAATTATCATAGCCCACAAGCATCAGGATGGTGTGGAGATGCCCATATCTCCTGTCAGGTCACTCTAGAAACAAGACTATGGATGGAAAAACAGTGCAAGAGCACAAGGCGTTCCCAGACTCACCAAGTCAGACTCGTGAGAGCCCAGTGTGCCCAGAGTCGGCAAGAAAGCACCAGTCTCTACTATGGCTCACTATTTTGACAGTCCAGTGGCTAGACTAGAGAACAAACTGATACCCATACCTGCTACCTATATGGGCAACTTTCAGGGAACACTGTTCAGAGACGTTCTTCTGTGACATCTGAGAAATGAAAGGTCTTCCCTGGGAAGCCAATTTCTTTCCTTCTTAGGAGAACTGGACAGACAGTTCACCTAATGGACTACCTAGGGTAAAGGACAGTGATGCCCAGCCCTGAGGTGCTGACATCTCACAGTCCTCTGCCTGCTGCTGCTTTCACTTTTGTCCCATACAAACCCATTTCCCCTGTAAATTAGAAGCCTAAACTCCCAGGACAACAGCTTTGGCCTTGAAAACTTCATTGATCTGGGACAAACTAATGTCCTGTAATCATTGGCAAATTCAGGATCCATGACAAGCAGGGAAGGCCAGACGCTTCCCAGAGAGACTAACTACTGAGTCCCAATTCCTGAAGACCCAGAAACGGACTGTGGTCTCCTTCAGGAATTTTCCCATCTTCTGACCAATGCTTATGGTGGCACATTTTCAAAGACCATTTATTTCTTGATTCTTTGGTCTGAGGTTCAAGTGTCATCTTTCTTCCTCTCACTTGTGTCCATTCTTTCTCCTAAGTAGCATCCTTCCTCTGACCAACATATCTATGGGTGATTAGGAAAGGCAGTGCATAAAGTGGTCCAAGAGCAGTTGGTGTTGCCACAACACAGGTGACATCTCAAACCATGCCAGGCCTCTCCAGGATACAAAAGAATGTCTAGGGAAGGAACTGCTGATGTCATGGGGAGCTGACACTGCAACCATGTTAACTAGCTCTCCTCACAATTCATGCTGCACTTTCCAGGAGCCACTCCTAACACTTTAGGGAATTCTTTCAGTACCTCCTCCTTCCAAAGACCTCCTAGATTGGTTGGAAACTCATTACTAATTCCCTTGTGGGGAACTGATTGTTTATTTTCAAAAATGTACCCAGGAATGTCTCATTTCTTTCTCAAAATTGCCCTATTCCTCTAAATGTGAAATAAAATACTCCTGAAAGCTCAGATTAGGATGAATATGGATGCAGAAGGAACACCTGCCTCAAGTACTGATGCTGGAAGCACACCCAGGAAGAGCCTGCAGGGCCTTGAACTCACAGATATCTACTTGTCTCTGAGTACTCCCAAGTGCTGAAATTAAAGGCAGGCAGAAGCAGGCAGGCATCCCCCTCACCTCCTTTCTCTCCCCTACTTCAACTTGTGTCCCAACATTTTCTTTGGTCCCTACCTCTAATAGAAAGCAGGGCAGATGGTCCTCTGATTCTTGCTAGTGGCTCTTTTATTGTCATTCTATTGTGAAGCCTGGACCACATGTGTGCTGTTAGTCAATGTGGTCACATATAGCTTCAAACATTAAAATATACCCTTTGTTACAAGATCAAATCTTCTTGAAACTCAAACTGTGTTCACTGAAAAATAGATCATAGATGGGAGTGAGGGAGAGAGAGAGAGAGAGAGAGAGAGAGAGAGAGAGAGAGAGAGAAGAGAGAGAGAGAGACAGAGAGAGAGACAGAGACAGAGAGAGAGAGAGAGAGACAGAGAGACAGAGAGAGAGACCAAATTCTTGCATGCATGTTGCCACATGCCATAATAGCACAGTAATCCCATTTAGTCAAGTTTGTATGGTAAAATATTAAATTGCCTATATTTAAATTTTAAGAAAGTTTAAAAAAAAAAAAAAACAACTCAGAACTGGAATCCTGGTTAAAACAGGTTTGCTTTCTTTGCTGTTGTTTATTTTGTTTTAAGAGAGGAAGGATTTATTTTGTCTCAGAGGATAAATCTATCTTGATTGGAAAGGCATGGAGCTGGGGCTCTAGCTGTGGTTGCCAGAGCATGTACCAGCTGCTTGTTCTGTGCCACCTACTAGGAAGCAATGGGGGGAGGGGACACACACAGGTATTGAAAATGAGAGTCTCTGAGCACACACAGTCAGGGCTCAAGAAATCTGTGATTCTACTGTTTAGATCTGATCTCTCTCTGTCTCTCTCTGTCTCTCTCTCTCTCTCTCTCTGTCTCTCTCTCTCTCTCTCCCCACTCTACCTCTCTCTATCTATCTATCTATCTATCTATCTATCTATCTATCTATCTATCTATCTATCTATCTATCTGTGTGTGTGTCTGTGTGTGTGTTTGTGTTAGACAGACAGACAGGCAGACAGACAGACAGACAGACAGTGTGGCTTCTTAAAATTATATATAGGCCCCTCACCGAGGATGAGAATGGCGCTCAAACAGATTTCCAGCAACATGTGTGCTTTTGCGGGCTCCAGAAAGTTTTCGAACATAGCAGTGTTGAGCTGGAATGTAAAATGAAATTTGCTGTCTACCTACCACCCCAGGCCGGGAGTGGAAAGTGTCCAGCGCTTTACTGGCTGTCTGGTTTAACTTGCACAGAACAAAATTTCATATCAAAGTCTGGCTATCAGAAAGCTGCCTCAGAGCCCGGCCTTGTGGTCATTGCCCCTGATACCAGCCCTCGTGGCTGCAATATTAAAGGAGAAGATGACAGCTGGGACTTCAGCACTGGTGGTGGGTTTTATGTGAATGCCACTGAAGATCCTTGGAAAGCTAACTACAGAATGTACTCTTACGTCACAGAGGAGCTTCCACAACTCATAAATGCCAATTTCCCAGTGGACCCACAGAGGATGGTCTATTTTTGGTCACTCCATGGGAGGCCACGGAGCTCTGATTTGTGCTTTGAAAAATCCTGGAAAATACAGATCTGTGTCAGCATTTGCTCCAGTTTGCAACCCTGTGCTCTGTCCTTGGGGCACAAAAGCTTTTAGTGGATATTTGGGACCAGATGAAAGCAAATGGAAGGCATACAATGCGACCTGTCTCGTGAAGTCCTATTCGGGTTCCCAGGTTGACATCCTAATTGATCAAGGAAAAGATGACGAGATGCTTTCAAATGGGCAGTTACTCCCTGATAACTTCACAGCTGCCTGCACAGAGAAGAAAATCCCTGTTGTTTTTAGGCTACAAGAGGGTTATGATCATAGCTACTGCTTCATCGCAACCTTCATCGCTGACCACATCAGACACCATGCTAAGTACCTGAATGCATGAGAACCCTCAGCCAAAAGAATCTCATCAGGAGGCTGGAAGGGAATCAACAGGAGTTCTGACTTCCTCACAGAAGATCATGCCCCTGCAGCAGAATCGCTTTTGTGAATAAATATATCAAACTTTCAAAACCAATTATATATAGACTAGCAATTAATGTTCTAAGTATAGCTTACCGCATGGCGGTCATATCGATTCATTCTGAAGGAAACCAGAACTCACTTCATTCAGATTCTTGAGATCCCTGAATCAAAGTTAAAGACTCTGATTTTGGGGAATTTGATGATGCCTTGTACTCTGCTGAAGCAAGAGCAGGGCATGCAGTTTCAGGCCTGCCTGGCCTACCGAGTAAATCCCACAGCAGCCTGTCCTACAGTGTGATGCTCTGTCCCAAACATAAACAACACGGATTCGGATGGACACGCTTGTCTGAGAGTTAACAGCTTGCCCAACAATCTCAGAACACGACAGGTGTTGGATAAGAATATCTGCTGAACTAATAAAATGCCTTAGCCACTTACATACGCCAAGTTTTGAAGAGTTCAACATTTAGCCACTGCTCCTGCTCCATCTCGATTCTCTGTGAAGGTTTTAGCTTTAAACGTTCATGTGGCGAGACGAGTACTGAAGATTTTCTAGGAGAATAAGAAAGCACTCTGTTTCTTAGCACTTTGGAGAAGAAAGCCGGAGGTTCTCTAATTTTCTAACTGCGGTGAAGTCCTAGCATTCAGCACCCAAAAAGCACTACACATAACTTGGAGCTTCCCGCTGTACGTGGTGGAAGCTGATAGGATTTTATATAGTAAAGTTCAAAACAGGTCGCTGGCTTTCATTCCCAATGATCTAAAATGTCAAGACTGAATTGTATGTTTAACCAAGAACAACTTACTCCCTAATAATGATCGCAATAGAACACGAGCAGATGGGCTACCTAACGTGCAAACTCACAAAAGCAAACGCAGTGGCAGATTGATCAAAGTGGAAAGACACTCGTGAAAGGTCAGGAAGCAGGAGGCAGTGAATTGTACCCTGGCAAAATGGCTGGAAGTCTAAGGGTAGGAAAAGAAGCAAGCCTGGCCCCTGACCTACAAGCTCTCAACAGGCAGAGGGCGCACCTGAGCAGACTCAGGAAGTCCCTGGGAAAACCTCATCAGAACAGCACCTCAGCAAGGATGAAGCCAGAAATTTTGGACCAGGCTTTTGAGACGGTTCACAACGTCAATCAAAAAGGAGTAAGAAATACATAGATAGGGTATGCAGAGCCAAAATTCATTGCCCACTCAAGATTACAAGGGTCTACGCAGGGCGGGGATTCCTGCGAGGAATCCCTGGATGGATGGATGGATAACAGAAGGTTCAGTTTGAGGTGCAAGCAATAAGTTAATGGATTTTAGGGAATAAATCCAAAGACCCCGACTCTCATCTTCTCACACGCAACACTCTGAGCCCCAAAAGTGACTGACTCAATCTGTGCGTGGCGTGTGCTGTGAGATCCAGGCGAAAGCGAAGTTAGCTGGGGCTGGATCCCGGGCCAGGTCCATGACCCTAGGAACAGTTCAGGGAAGCCTAGGCCACCCGAGTCGGAGGCCTGGCTCTGGGCTTCTGGCAGCCGCGGGCCTCCCCAGGCGGCGGTCCTCGGGAACCTGCGTGCCCAGGTGACTGCCAGCGCGTGGTCAAGAGGTGAACCCCATCTCCTCCTGGCCGCACCCGCTGACCGCGCAACCCCCTCCACTTCCCTGGCCTCCATGCCACTCTAGGGAATAAAGTGCAAAGCTGAGAAAAGGATGAAGCGCAGAAACGGTCCTCTCAGGACACAGAGGTCGACCGGACAAAGGCGCTTCGGGCGGCGAGCAAGGAGGTGCCAGGGCGTCAGAGGAAGCGCTGTCCCGGCTGGGAAGCAGCTGGGGACCTCATCTGGGACCGCTTCCTGCACGGAACCTGGCCGGGAGAGGGAGGCAGGGAGCAAGGACAAGCGGGAGGGGTGGGCGCGGGCGCGGTACCCACAGGTTCCTCCCAGGCTGGGCTCTGGGATCCAAGCACAGGGCGCACATGCTGCGACTCCATCGCGCCGGCCCGCGCCCGCTGACCGACGGAGCGCAGGGACAAGGCGCTCTCTGGCTTCCGACGCGCTCGCCCCCCCCCACCCCCCGCGCCGGTCCCTTCCTCCGCCACCCACTCCGAAGCCGCATGAGTGCAGCTCCATGGCGCGGTGGCGAGCGCTCGGCTCCTCAAGCCTTTGCCGCCTCCCCTGGCCCCAGAATCCGCCACACCCCCCTCTCCTGTCTCTGCCTCCGACCCCCTCCCCTTTTCCCCCCCGCCGTCCGCCCCTTCCCCAGCGACCCCTCCCGGCCGGCGGCCCGAGATGCATGTGACCCACTTGCCAGGCCATATATGCGGCGGAAAGGAAAGGAGCCACCGGGCGGTCACAGGCACCTGGCAGTGGTGCAGCTAAAAGAGGAAGCTTCGCCAAGGACCCAGGCTAGACAGTAGCATCTGGGATGTCGGGAGCAAATAGCTCACGAGGGGCGAGCAGGACCTGGCACCTTTCCTTCAGGCATTCCTTGCCGCGGGTGCCTGTAGCTCCAGGCGGTCGTCTCCTGAGCTGAACCTGGAGCCAATTGCCCAGGACAGTACCTGGCTTCAACAGAGCAAGGCTGTGCTTTGCGCCCCTGAGCTGCTCCCAAGTGCCTATTCTGGCAGCTGGGATGTTTGGCTGGGCTGTCTGGGGAGCCCTGCTTTTATTCATTTTCTATGGCTGAAAGATTTTGTGGAAAGTAAACCAGCTAAGGAGCAGGTCTGTGGTTCCCTGTGAGCGCTCAACTCAAATTAGTGACAGGGGCAGTTCAGAGACAGCTCAAATGTCAACTGTCTCTCCTGCTGCTCTCTGGGAAAAAGAAAATGAAAATTGCAACTAGCAAGTTTTTCAATCATCTTTCCTGAAATCATCTTTACTAGCAGTGGAGACAGTTTCCATCTAGTTGCAAACAGAGCAGTGACTGCATTTGCATGGGTCATTTCCTCTCTCATGGACTTCAGACTCCTGCCAGCACCATCTCCTGGCCCTTAGTCTGGTAGACAGATGCATTCACACGTTTTGAAACCGAAAATTCAAAACACGTACTTGATCCAGCATGCTCCCACGTCATACTAACTTCCGAGGCTAATATTCCACTGGAGCTACACCTATAAAGGTCACTAAGGATTGTGGAGAGAGCTAAGCCACTGGATGGTTTCCAGCCCTCACTTTCTGTGACTTGACTGACTAGATTTGCATTCCTGATTCTCTCCTTTAAAGGGGCCTTGGAATGTTGGGTCTTCTTTGTTTGTGACTATACTTTGTTCAGTGGCCTCTTACCTGCTGCCTAAGTAGCCTGTCCTTCATTTACTTTGAATGAGGGTTAAGTGGACTGAGTGAGCAGTCTACAAGTTCCTCCCTTGCTTTTAGTTAGCAGCCAGATGATAACTCACAGATCTCCATCATTCTGACCATGCTGCATTTACCTCAGCACTGGGATCACAGATGAACACTGGGGCTCACTCAAACCCAGCCCTTCATTCCTCTAGGCCAACTGAGCTATCCCAGACCAGAAGCAAACTGCTGTTTTTCAAGCATGTTGTTACATTTTTTGACTTTTCTTTTTCACTTGGGTGTCTGTGTCTGTGTGTGGGTTTGTGCACAGCAGTGTGAATTCTCATGGAGGCCAGAAGCATCCAGTACCCCTAGAGCTGGAGTTAGGAGGCACCCAGTGTGGGTGCTCCAAACCAAACTCCCTGCCCTCAGAGAGGACAGTGTGTGCTCTTAATCACTGAGCCATCACCAGACAAGAAGCCTGCCAACTTCCTAACCAGGAATGTCTGCCTTTATCCCCTGGCCTTATTTTCAGCCTCTGTAAAAGGATGTGCTTTCCTGACAGCTGACTTTTCTCTCTAGTCTTATGTAAATGTCACCACAATTCACTTAGTCCTGCAAAGGAAAAGAAAAAAAAAATAAGCCTGGGTTCCCCCCTTCTCTCCTTGCTTCCCCTTCCTGTCACTTTCTCTCCCCCACCTCTCTGGCCTGCATTATGTTCCTTACTAATTTTGAAGTTTTTACTCTATTTTTACATATTTGTGTGTGGGCCCCATGTGCAAGTGTGGAGAGGTCAGAAGACAGCTTGCAGGAATTGTTTCCCAACTTCTGCCATATGAGAGCTGGGTATTGAACTCAGGTGGTCAGGCTTGGCCTCAGTTGCCTGACCAACTGAGCCCCACCCCACCCACGGCTCCCCTCATTGGTTGTGTCCTCTCTAAGCTGCTTATATGTCATCCCTCTTGCCATGACCCAAGTCACAAGTTGAAGTCCTAGTATCCTCACTAGGACTCCCTTGAAACAAGGAGTTCCATGCAGGTGGTTATCCTAAGGCCACTTGTCTTTATGCTGTACCCTGTTCTGGAATGGTCTTCCTCTTACTCAGCCTTGTACAGCACCTGTTCATCTTTCATGATTCACCCTAAGGGCTACCTTTCTCATAAAAGTATTCCCGACTTTGCTGCATGGTAAAGAAAGAAAGAAAGAAAGAAAGAAAGAAAGAAAGAAAGAAAGAAAGAAAGAAAGAAAGAAAGAAAGAAAGAAAGAAAGAAAGAAAGAAAGAAAGAAAGAAAGAAAGAAAGAAAGAAAGAAAGAAAGAAAGAAAGAAAGAAAGAAGGAAGGAAGGAAGGAAGGAAAGACAGACAGACAGACAGACAAGAAGGAAGGAAGGAAGGAAGGAAGGAAGGAAGAAAAGAAAAGAA
>OW971690.1:12497500-12550000 GCA_921997135.2 Mus spretus | reverse complement strand
CTGTGTGTGTGTCTGTGTGTTTCTGTGTTTGTGTCTGTGTGTTTCTGTGTGTGTTTCTGTGTGTGTGTCTGTGTGTGTGTCTGTGTGTGTCTGTGTGTTTCTGTGTGTGTGTCTGTGTGTCTGTGTGTGTGTGTGTGTCTGTGTGTGTGTGTGTGTCTGTGTGTCTGTGTGTGTGTGTCTGTGGGTGTGTCTGTGTGTTTCTGTGTGTGTTTCTGTGTGTGTGTCTGTGTGTTTCTGTGTGTGTGTCTGTGTGTTTCTGTGTGTGTGTGTGTGTGCCTGAGAATGTGCTTTTTACAGAGGAGGGAAGTGATATAGCATCTGCTGTGGGAGACAAAAAAGGCAGGGAGGGGCATTGCTTCACAGACCTCTAGACACTTGTGTGTGTGTGTGTGTGTGTGTGTGTGTTTGTGTGTGTGTGTGCGCGTCGGTTGTGTATGTCTGTGTGAGTGTGTCTGTGTGTGTCTGTTTGTGTGTGTGTCTGTGTGTGTCTCTGTGTGTGTCTGTGTCTGTGTGTCTGTGTCTGTGTGTCTGTGTGTGTGTTTCTGTGTGTGTGTTTCTGTGTGTGTGTGCCTCAGATAATCTCATTACTCACTTTCAACTAAGGAAAACAGTCATACAGACATTAGTTAACTTGTATGATCTCCTGTAACCAACTCATCATGACTGTAGAGTGGCATCCCAATCTTTGGAATACCCAAACTTCTATTTTTGAGATGACAGACCTCTGCGGAAGACTCCATTAGCTGGCAGAGGACCTGGAATGGCTGCTGCCTGAAGGCCAAGGCTGCCCCTCCAGTGTCTCTGGAGCCTGAGGCAGAGGTCAGCCAACAACACAGGAACACTTGGCCACATCAGGCTCAGGACTGTACTTTGGATGAGCACTGAGACCTGGATGAACGGAGGTCTCCAGAATTCTGGTAAAGGTGAGCACAAACACTTAGACTTGAGGAGAATAATGGTCTTTGGGATGCACGTCTTTCTTTTTTATTTATCTTTGCAATGTACATATTTTATGTCAATAACAAAGGCACCCTGCTTTACAACATCTAGTCTCTCTGTGTGTTAAATTGATTGCAAGTGTATACACACTAGAGTTATTAAATAATATATTTTGCCCAATTTTTTAAATAAGTAAATATTTTTGTATTAATATCTTTTTACTTATTCACTTTACATTCTGCTTACTGCCCCCTGACACCCATATTCTTTCCCCAATATTGCTGAACGTTTCTTTTCTGAAGGAACATGGGGCAGCTATCTCAGGTTATCTCTTCTTCTACCAAAAAAAGTGACCCTGTCCTGGAGAAAGGTGCTGAGGGTGCTGGGAATGAATGACTTCTGCTTGGCTTTCTTCTTGCTCCACTTGGCTGGCTTTGAGCAGTTCTTGCAGAACTGTCCTTGAACTTGGTACTTCATCCTGATGGTCCATAAGAAGCACTTGTGTTATTAATGTTCTTGAGAGTATTTTTCCATCAAACCTACTCCCACTAGTATACTAACAATGACAAAGGAAATGAGATATGAGACATCTATTTCAGGAGTTTCCAATTGTTCCCAGACCAGCAGTAGAGAAGCCCACAAAGCTGGCATTGGTAAGTGAGGTCACACAGGGACCTGAGAGCATACTGCTGCTTTCCTGCTGCTTTACTAAAGAATGTTCTAGAGGATTAGCATATCTAGACTCCCATAGATTCGTGTGCACTGGACACCAAAGGGCTCAACATACTTTGCTTTTGTCACTCAGCTTCCTCAAGTATAAGAAGTCCCCCAATTTAGAGGGATTTGAAGGTATAAATAAGTCCCAGTGGCTAGAGGTACCTTAAAAATTGTGTAAGAACAGAGAACTGCTTGAGAATCAGAGAGACCAAATGCTTACCAAGAGCAAAGTCATAGCACAATAAATAAGAAAATCTGAGTAATAAGCCATCAAGTGAAAACTGAAAGTAGCAGACCATTCACCAGTAAGGTTGGTACATGGCCTTCAGGTAGATCTATGTGGGAATTTCTGAGGAACCTCCATATTGATTTCCATAGCTGTCATAGCAGTTTGCAGTCCCACCAGAAATGGAAGAATGTTCCTCTTTCTTCAAATTCTGACCATGTGTTTTCACATGAGTTTTTGATCTTAGCATTCTTCACTAGAAAGTATACTGCTGGACACCAACCTCAGGGTCATTTTGGTTTTATTCCCTGAAGACTAAGGACGTTGCACACTTCTTCAGTGCTCTCAGGCATTCAGATTCATTGTGAATTTTTTGTGTAGTTCTATACCCCATTTTTAGATGGTGTTCTTAGCTCTTATGGTGGATAGCTACTTGAATTCTTTATATATTTTGGATATTAGCCATGCATTGGATGGGGAGTTGGTAAACATTATTTCTACATATGTAGCTTGCCAATTTGTCCTATTGGCTATGCCCTTTGTCTTACAGAAGCTTTTCAGTTTCTTGTGGCCCATTTATAAATTTTGATGTTAGAGCCTGAGCTATTGGAGTTCCGTTTATGATATTTATCACCATTCCCATGAGTTTGAGACTCTTTCCTGCTTTCTCTTCCATTAGATTCAGTGGGGATTTGGCTGCACTGATGAATCTGCCTTTAGTTTTAGCTTCAATAGCTGCTTGGCTGGACTTTTTGGTCCTTGAGTTCATAAGCCTTCTGCTTTGGTGTGGAAATTCTGGAGTTGCTTGAGACCATTCTGATCATCACCCCTAAAAGAGAGAGAAGCCTTGCATATTACCAGGTTTATTCTGGCCAAAATGCAGAAGAGTATATTTCTCTTGTCCTATTTTGAAAGGACAGTTGACTATCTCTCTGATGCTTATTTTCTGGATGGAAAGATTTCCTATGCAATAGGTCTGCAGTGTCAAAGATATATGGGTTAAAATACTCATACATCTTTTTTGTTTCACCACTCAACCAAGGCATACTATGCTTTCTTTTCTCTCTTCTCTCTCCTCTCTTCTTTCTCCTTTCTTCTTTCTCCTCCCTCCTCTCTCCTCTCTCCTCTCTCCTCTCTCCTCCCTCCTCCCTCCTCCCTCCTCCCTCCTCCCTCCTCCCTCCTCTCTCCTCCCTCCTCTCTCCTCTCTCCTCTCTCCTCTCTCCTGTAGGAGCCTAAACTTTGATGGCCTGATTTCTCCTATTCAGAGAGAAAAACAAAAGATTCCTTGGAGATTCATGTGGAGAAAAGGGATTTTCTAGGAGTTCCTGCCATTCTCCCTGTGAGGGAGTGAAATTAAATTAATTAGATACATTTGGATACATATTAGTTTATTTAGCGTTATTCTGGCTTGTGCCTAAAGGATATACTTACTAGCATAGTAAGTTTCTTGGTTTTCTTTGTTGCTAGCTTTGGAATATAGTCCAGTGTTAGTGAATATGGGCATAATTTAAATTTTAACCCAAAAAGTATTTGGGGAATTGGGTGTGGTGCTGCACACCTGTATTCACAACAACTAGGTGAGGAAAGAGAGCCCAGATTGGGGAGCCAACATAAGCTACATATTGAGAGTCTGGATCCAGAGACAGGAAAGAAAAAATTGGGGGCTGGGATGTAGATCTGGAACAGAGCATATGCCAGTGCAAGGCTTGCCTTAGCATCACTAAAGTAAATAAGTAAGGAGCATCAAAGTGTTTTGCTATTGAGAATGAGCGATTGGAAGATATTTAGCAAAGCAGTCCTTAATCTTGGGTGGGAGTGGGTAGCAAATAGGTAGTTAGAATTCTAGCTCAGTTTAAAAATGTGGGAGTATTTACAAAATACCTTAAGTGGAGAGAGGCTTGACTATACTTCAGTGCCTAAAATGGATTTTATTTTCAAATGGTTCTAAACCTGTTGGCATTAGCTGTTGGCAGTATACCCGTTAATAGTCCAGAATTAATGGACACTTAGAAAGAGACGTGTTATAAAGCAAAAAGGGCACAATACAAGCTAGAGGTTGTACAGTTCCAC
The DNA here is from genome assembly GCA_921997135.2 of Mus spretus. Classification (NCBI taxonomy): domain Eukaryota; kingdom Metazoa; phylum Chordata; class Mammalia; order Rodentia; family Muridae; genus Mus; species Mus spretus. Next base: position 12,546,048 of record OW971690.1, on the reverse strand, counting down.
TTTTTGCTTGGATGGTGAGAGTCTTTGGTCTTGTGTGCTAGGACCACAGTAAATTCCTGTAATCGACAGCACTGTTGCTCACAGAATATTTTTTTATCTGGGTATCAACTAAGAAAATTGACACAGGGCAAACTTTTTGAACGTGAAGTTCTGACTATGGAATACAAATTGATTGCGGAGTCAGTTCCATATTGCTGCCAGGGCAGCCTTCCAGTCTGTGCTGGTTCCATCTGGATTCCTTTGGTTCTGGACTGATCAGGAACATGAGCCCTGCACCATGGCTTCTCAAATACCCACTCATGGTTTTCAAGATATGACACATAACTCTTAAGTTCTATCACAATTGAAGGTAAAACCGTAGAACATGGGATTAGACACTTTAAGTGTCTCATGATTCTGCTTGTGAGCAATTGATTTGTTCAGAATAAGTGTAAGTAGTTATAGAGTGTTCATAAAGTTTTAATCAGCTTTGGCTTATGTCTCTTGTACTTTGGAGGTGTGGTATGGCACCTTATTAAGTAGAAAACTGACTGGGGGTTCAGCTTACTCCTTTCTGTTTAACCCTGACTGTAGCATCTATACACTATATGGCCAAGACTCTTTCTTGCTTTTGTTTGTTTGTTTGTTTGTTTGTTTGAAACAAGATCTTGCTGTGTAGCTCTTGCGGGCCTGTTACAATGTAACCCAGACTGGCTTCCATTCTTGGCAGCACTCATACCTTAAACTCCAACATGCAAGCTTTCAACAAGATTAGTGATATGTTCTACATGGAAGTTTCATTGTATAGCCCAGGCTGGCCTCACATTTCAGAGGTCTGCTGGCCTCTACCTCTGGAATTCTGTAACCAAAGGTGTGCACAACAATGGCTCACCAATGAAGATCTCTAAGTAACAGTAATAAAAGGGAATTCATGAGCAGCAGGGGAGAAATTATTTGAAAATCTAAAACACTAAAGAAAGTCAAGGAACTTTTTATAAACCAAATGAGACAATATGCCATGTATTTGAAATGGTAGTAGCCATTTTGAGAAATAGAGTTTGATGCTGGAGACCTGCCATAAATTCCAAGTCAGATTGGGCCTGAGGTGTGCTAGGGGACTCCCTGTAAACAAAGAAACACACTGAACAAAGAAAAGGCAAGTGCATGTCCCTTAGGTCAGAGAACCACTGTGAAAGCTTTTAACTAGGAGAAGCAGTTAGTAGGTCAGATACTATTTTAAATTGGGGATTCCTTGAAAGTTTCTCAGAAGCCATGATCTTCCACCAGGCTTTTCCCCTGAGCTGCCTTTAGTGGGAAATGTGGCAGCTTTCCTTTCTTTGCCTACACAGTATTTCCACCATCCTGGGTTTCCTCTACAGCTGCAGATGCTGTAGAGTTGCAGTCATTTACTTAGCAGGAACCGGCTAAGACTGGCTTTGCTTTTCAAAGTTACAGGCCTTAGGAACTGGCTACTGAATTCTGTGTTTATCAGAGCGGCTGCAAGGCTAAGTTTTTATAAGTAACAGATACCTGCACTTTGAGGAATTAAATCCTGGCTCCTGGATGTGAAGCTGTGCAATGTGTCTTTAAGCAATCAGCATCCTTTCAAAGAGTAAGAAATGGAAACTGTCTTCTTCACCAAATAGGCATGGGCCTTAGACCGCCTTTCACTTCAGTCACCCTTGACTGGATTCTGGGAAATGTTGCTATATAAAACCTGAAAGTAGGGCTGTTGAGATGGCTCAATGGGGAAGGGCACCAACTGTTCTTCCAAAGGTCCTGAGTTCAAATCCCAGTAACCACATGGTGGCTCACAGCCATCCCTAACGAGATCTGACTCCCTCTTCTGGTGTGTCTGAAGACAGTTACAGTGTACTTACATATAATAAATAAATAAATCTTTTTTAAAAATCTGAAAGTTTAATGTGTAGGTTGAAATACTGGATAGCTGCCAAAGTGACCTTTAGGTATATAGAGTGTGGGGAGGAGAATATTAGATGCTTAATCACATTTTGGTCCCAGCTTGTGCCCTCTGTCTTCTTTACATGAAAAGGAAAAGTCTGAACTGTGTTAGGCCTTTTACTATGGGTCTTTGTCTTGACTTGTCTATGACCAAATAGTCAGACTAACACAAAGGTCACTAAAAGGGCATTATTTTGCTTTTGGCTGTGATGGGCCTTCTGTACTCTAGGCACTGATCTGGATCTCTGGCCAAGGCCATTTAATGCTATTGTTTCTTAGAAAGTTCTCGGCAGTGCGTTCTTGTAGGAACAGAAGTTCATAATATAGGGCCAGAAGGACTTTTGAAGTCCATTTCACCCCATGTTTTCCTCGCTAAAGGGAATAACTGAAGCACAAGAGAGGCTGTCTCTGTGTTTGAGAAACATGGACGCATTCTCATGTTGAATGACTGAAAGGGATTTCACATTTTCAGTGTAGTTAAAATCTCTTAGAGCTGGCAGCAGATCATTGCTGGGTTTAAGGTTGCACCTGAAACCTGAAAGAATCAAAATCTCAAATCTTAGTTTCCAGGAATTTTCAAGGTCAAGGCTAAGTGACAAACTAGGGGAGGAACCTGAAGGGCTAAAAGAATTGATCTACTGAAGAGAGCACCCCCCCCCCAAGTCGGTAGGGACTTCACCATTAGAAAATCACTAACAGCACTGTGAAGTTTTCTAAGGTGGACAGCAGGAAGCCTGTCCTTTTCCTACCCTCTCCCTCAGCCCCTCTTCCCCCACCTGTGTAGGATTTTGAGATTGAATGTGCATTGTGCACTGCTGCTGCAAGGTAGCTCTTCCCTGTGGCTGTGCTTAAGCAGCTGGCCAGGGAAGCCTGGGAGCTGAGGCTCCAGCCTGTGGATTCTCTTTCCTCAGACTTTAGTCTGGACCAGGGAGTGGTGTTCTCTCCTGTGGATGTGTGCATATATATTATTTACTTTATACTTTGTTCACGTAGTTCAGTGCATTCTTCCAGGCATTCTGGATGGGCACTTTAGCCTAGACATTTATTTCGGCATATTGTCATCTTGGGCTGCATGCATGTCCTCTCTTGTTTCTGTGTCCTCACCATGCCCTTCCCAGCTTCCTGTTAGCCAAAGGGAATCACTCTTTCGGAACCAAGAGCTCTCAGAGCAGAGCTGACCTCCCAGAAAATGCTCTTCTCTTCTGAATGCACCAGATGGGGGTGGGCCCGAAACTAAACAGCACTGTAGAGGTGGCCTAAAGGACCCGAACCCCCAGGCAGAGGTGGGGAGGTAAGGTCCTAGCAGTGGTGCTGAGTGAGGGTCCATGAGACCGAGTTCTTCTCCGGGGCAGAGGAAACTTTTACTTAGCTGGAATGGTACCTTGTGGTCCGAGTATGTGGAGGGATTCGGGGTTCAGAGTGCACCCCAGAACATAGGAGATAGCTCCATGTCCCCCTTTCCCTCAGGAGCCTTCTCCTCACTCCTGCTGCCTAGAACAAGGGGAGGAGGATCTCCACTGCCTGGCCTGCTGCATCATGCCCCTGCCTATCTCTACTCTCCATTCCCTCTGAGCCCTCCAGACCCTAGGAGGAGTAAGAGGGAGATCAATTGAGGCTTATCTCGACATCTGTCATCTCATTCTGGTGCTGGTCATATCCTGGGTCAGCAACACCAGAACATCCCAAGGCTGGGTGCCCAGGCGTGAAGTGCACAGAGGACCCAAGAGGTCTAGGCAGGGGACGCTTGTGATCCAGGGTCCCGGGTCCAGGGTGCTGTGCAGAGTGGATCGCAGAAGATGGTGCTAGCTAGGGGCAGGACTCAGACTTTCAGGCAGAGCCCAGCAGCTGACCACAGCCCCTCGGGGCGCTGCTGTGTCCCTGCAGGAATCAGAGAGGATGCCTGGGCCTGCAGCCAGCACCACCTTCAAGGCTTCCCAGGAGGAGCTGTCCCTGGGGCCAGCGTGGTTTACCCCACTGCTGCAGGACCTGGAGAGGATTTGTCCTACAGTGAATCGGAACAGGAGGGGCCCCAGAAGCTGATCCGTAAAGTGTCCACCTCTGGACAGATGGGGAACAAGGTAAGGCTCAGTCGTGGACCTGTGAGAGGGCTGTGGACAGAGGGAATGCTCTGGGAGATCTCTGGAAGTGGTATCCAGAAGAGTGGTGCGGGGGCGCGGCCTAGATGGGGCGTGGTCTAGCACAGAGGACTGGAAGGTGCTCTAGGGATTCCTGAGGTGGGTTGAAGAGATATCTAGGGTGTGTTCTGGAACACTTGTCTAGCCATCATAGCAAGCATCTTGAAGCACGGTTAGAGCCTTGTGGCGAGTTCCCACCTAGGAAACTTAAAGGGAGTTTGGTTGTTCACCCATGATCTGCATGCTATGGAAGCCCTGCCTGAAGCTGTATTCTGCCAGCCACTGTGCTTTCACACCCACAGCAAGCTGAGCAGCTTGAGCCTCTCAGTCAGTTTCCCTGGTGTGCTGTGCCCACAGGCTGCCCAGGCTTCTGTGTTGCAGGTTCCCTCAAAGTGCAGGGCTCAGACATCCACGTTGGTTCATCACAAATTAATTTCTTTAGGGTGTTTCAGGGTGTGGTAGTGCTTTTGTGGCATTTTTGTGCTGATTAGTCTCAAAGTTGAGCTTTCCTTTAATAATGAAGGCAGAGGCTACTGGATGTTAAGGGACTTAGATAGTCTAGCGTTCTTCTTAGTTTAGAAGTCTTCAACACCTAGGCTGTTGTTAGTGGAGGAGTTAAAGCAAGATTTTAAGGAGGGACCTGATTAAATTAGTGGATGCTCCCTCTAGTTACAGATTTGCAAAAGCAATTCATCTACAGTCATTTCATGACAATTAGCTGCCTAAGGCTTATGGGAGTCTTACATGAAAACAGTTTGGATTAGTGTTTGTTTGAGCGTGTGCTGGCATCTAAAATTCAGTAGATGTATACATGACAGTGACTTCAGTTACCAGAGTCAAAGGTTGCAACAGCCATGTTTACTCAGACACCTTGGAACTACTGTTTAATGGAGACGGATTTGAAGTTCATAGCATTTGTAATTTTTCTGAATTTTGATTTTTTTAAAAACTAAAGCTAACCATACTTTTAACTTGTGAAAACTTATTCAACAAAACAAAACAAAACAAACGAACCAAAAAAACCAAAACCCTGGCCAGGCAGTAGTGGCACAAGCCTTTAATACCAGCACTCCTGAGGCAGAGGCAGGCAGATTTCTGAGTTCAAGACTGGTCTACAAAGGTTGTTCCAAGACAGCCAGGACTATGCAGAGAAACCGTGTCTCAGAAAAAAAACAAAACAAAACAAACAAACAAACCTGAAAAAGTGAGTTAAAGAGAAAAATGGCAGGTTTCAAAAATGGCGCATCATATAATTATATGCAATGGTCAAAATTCCATGCCTATTAATATCAATATGAGCTAGTAAGATTCATGCCATTTGAAAAAAATTAGGGATGGTAGAAATTGAACTGAGGAAGTAAGATTGAACAAAAAATTTGATAGAGGGCACTCTTAAGTTGTGGGCTTAATGAACTTGAAAGATTGTATTGTTTAATTTTTGCATAAAGCATGTTTATGAAGACTACAATAAATCTAAGAAAATGTTTTTGTTTGTTTTTTTGTTTTTTGTTGTTGTTGTTTTTCGAGACAGGGTTTCTCTGTATAGCCCTGGCTGTCCAGGAACTCACTTTGTAGACCAGGCTGGTCTCAAACTCAGAAATCTGCCTGTCTCTAACTCCCGAGTGCTGGGATTAAAGGTTTTTGGGGTTTGTTTGTTTTTTTGTTTTTGTTTTGATTTTTTTTTTTTTGGTTTTTTGTTTCTTTGTTTGTTTGTTTTCTGTTTGACTTTCTGACAAACATTTGCCACGATTATGGCTAATTATCAAGCTTTGGAATACTGCTTCTGATTCATATCAGAATATCAGGAAATCTGCATTTTATACTGGCTCATATGTCAGTATTTATAAAAAGTGGTTTTGTGCTCAAACATCTGAAGTAAGAGTATTAAGTTGTTAAGACTAGTGAGCCTCTGCCTCACGACCCACCTCCTGCAGTCCAGGCTGTACCTCGTGCTGTGGTGCTCATCTCACATGGTGGCAGTCCAGGGTCTACCTCGTGCTGTGGTGCCCATCATGGTGGCTCTTAGCTCACATACTGCTCCTGAGGGGAGAAGGTGAGGTCTGTGGAGGAGGTAATTTAAGTAGAGCTACTAAAGGTAACAGTGGGTTCCTAGTCTTTGGGAATTATCCAGGTAAGAAGAGAAGCACCCTTAGGAGGATGAAGATATTTCCTCATCTTCTCCCTAGGAGTATAAGGTGAGAGATGCTTGAGGGGAGGCGCAGGCCCCAGATTTGGCTAAGGCTTAGTTGGTTTTGAGACAATACTAACAGTGTTTTCTCAGTCATCCTGAAGATACATCAAGACCCTCTAAGTATGACGGGTTAGGATTACTATTAGTGCATTTAGTTCTGCATTCACACACTTATACATACTACAAGCTTAAATATACATGTGTAAATGAGCTCCTGATCGAGTAGTGTAGGTAGGCATATGGCCCATAGGTAAGTGTGTTGTTCATAGAACTTGAAAATATTTGAGGGCAGGAGCAAGGACTCGGTCTGTAAGGTGCTTGCTGTGCAAGTGGAGGAACTGAGTCACATCCCCAGTACTCATGTGTCTTTGTTGCCTTTTTGTTGTCGTGATAAAAATACTGCGACCAGGAGAGCTTATAGAAGTTTGTTTTTTGGGCTTTTACTTCCAGAAGCATAAGAGATCATCCTGGTGGGTAGGCATGGCAGCGTGAGGCAGGCATAGCAGTAGAAGCAGGAAGCTGCAGCATGATGAACTGAAGGCCTGAAACAGAGAGAGCCAACTGAGAGCAGTGTGAAGCTTTAAACTCCCAGACCCTGCCCCACCAGTGAGGTACTTCCTCCAGAAAGGAACTCCTAATCCTTCCCAAACAATGCCACTGACTGAGGACCAAGTGTTTACATTCCATAGACTGGGGGCATGTTTGTGTGGAGTGGGGGTAGGGTGGGGACAGGGGTGGGGGCAGTCATTCTTATTCAGACCCCTCTACCATATTTGATAAAAGACAGGTTGCAGGGAGGCAGACACAGGAGAATCCCAGTGAGTTGTTGGCCAAGCCAATCAAAGATTCAGGTTTAAGGATCAACCTTGTCCAAAAATTAAAGAGCAAAGTGACTGAAGAAGACAGCTGCAGTTCATGGTGTTTCCTGCCTTAATCCCAGCACTTGGGAGTCAGAGGCAGGTGGATTTCTGAGTTTGAGGCCAGCCTGGTCTACAAAGTAAGTTCCATGACAGCAAGGGCTACACAAAGAAACACCATCTCAGAAGAAGAAGAAGAAGAAAGAAGAAGAAGAAGAAGAAGAAGAAGAAGAAGAAGAAGAAGAAGAAGAAGAAGAAGAAGAAGAAGAAGAAGACGACAAAGAAGAAGAAGAAGAAGAAGAAGAAGAAGAAGAAGAAGAAGAAGAAGAAGAAGAAGAAGAAGAAGAAGAAGAAGGTGGAGGAAGAGGAGGAGGAAGAGAAGAAGAAGACAGCTGACCTTGACCTCATCGAATATGTGCATGTGTGCCTGCACCTGCACACACACACACACACACACACACACACACACACACACACACACACATATCTTTCCATGAATGACTGCATAGTTATTAAATACTTGCAATGTGAATATTATCATTGGAACAAGGCACACTGACTTTAGTTCCCATTGAAGATCCCCAGGGTCATTCCCCTGTTTGGCAGGCAGTGAACAGTGCAGAACAGTTTGGGCTGGGGAGGCAGCTCACTGGTAGACTGCTTTGCTAGCATGCATGAAGCTCTGGATTTAGTTCCCAGTACTGCATAGAAACAAGGTGCAGTGGCACTCACCTGGAATTCTAATACTCAGGACATAGAGGCAGGGGATCAGTGCTGCAAGGCTATCCCCTTTTACAAAGGGAGTCCCAGGCCAGCCTGGGTTACATCAAACTCTGTCTCAAAACCAAACTAACAAAAGGCCAGAGTTTAAATAATTAACCTTATTTGAAATACTTTTTGTAAATATTTCATGATACACTAAAGTATTTGCATACTAAAATGGACATTGCTTTACTTGAAACATTTGAAAAGTGTCTAGGCATTTTCTTAATTGAAAACAAGCTGGCAATGGGTATTTTAATTATACTGCTCAGATGGCTGAGGCAAGAGAATGGTAAATTTGACTATAGCCTGGTCTATCTTATAAGGCCCTATCTCAAAACAACAATAAGACATGTATGTAGTCAGACATACTGTCAGAGTTAGGGTTTCATTTCTATGAAGAGACACCATGACCAAGGCAACAGAGGGAGAACATTTAATTGGGGCTGGCTTACAGGTTCAGAGGTTCAGTCCATTATCATCAAGGCAGGAGCATGGCAGTCATGGCAGGCATGGTATAGGAATAGTTGAGAATTCCACATCTTGTTCCAAAGTCAAGCAGGAGAAGACTAGCATCCAGGCAGCTAGGACGAGAGTCTACAAGCCCACCCCTACACTGTCACACTTCTTCCAATAGGGCCATGCCTTCTTTAACAAGGCCACACCTCCTAATAGTGCCACTCCCTGGGCCAAGCATATTCAAACCCACACATACTAACAATACAAGAGGCTACGGGAAAGGATTCTAGCCATGAGAGAAATCCCATCTTCCACTGATCTCTGGTTTCCTCTCAGAGGCAACCATAAGTGATTGGTGGTTTTAGACAGTGCACTAATCTCACCATTTTTGGGGGCAGAGTAGTGTATATGACAACTTTTAATGTAAAGAATAGGACATGTGTGTGTGTGTGTGTGTGTGTGTGTGTGTGTGTGTGTGTGAGAGAGAGAGAGAGAGAGAGAGAGAGAGAGAGAGAGAGAGAGAGAGAGAAAGAGAGAGAGAGAGAGAGAGAGAGGAGGGGAGCAGAGGGAGAGAGAGAGACACTCAGGGAGGGAGAGGGAGGGAGGGAGAGAGAGAGAGAGAGAGAGAGAGAGACAGACAGACAGACAGACAGACAGACAGACAGACAGACAAAGAAGTGTGCTGGCACTGCCCCAGCTCAGGACTAAGACTGTGCTTTGAAGGGCATGTAGTTTGAAAGTGATCTCCTGTATCTTAGCACCCTCCTCACCTCCATCTTTTTTATGTCTTTGGTCCATTTTGTTCTTCTTCCTATTGACTAGGTACATTTTTTTTCTCTTTACTCATTCTGTTTTTTACTTGTATCTTTTCTCCTGTCAGCGGAGTAGGATTCAGGTAGTTACATTTAGGTTGCTGTGTGATAAGCAAGATGATTTTGTGTCCAACTTATTTCCCAAAGGCCAAACTCTGCAGGCTTGAAAGAGATGCTGGCTTGAAAAAGGCAACTGGGAGCAGTAAGGTTTCCATTCTTGGTTTGCCTCTTTACCCTTCTGTATGTTCCCTGTGAGGCGGAGTCCCCTTTAGACTCGGTGCTGTAGTATTTCATATGCATTTCGTAGGTATCAATGGTCTGAAAGGACATTGCTATGAACTCTGAATGTGAATAAGTCTGTGTGGGCCTTTTGTTGGCCTGTGAGTACAGTAATGTTTCATTATGCCTCAATGGCTGGAGATTGTTGCTCTAATTCAAGCTGGCATGATTAATGGTTGGTCATATGGTGGTACACTCGGATGAGAACTGTCTCCATGACTTTCAGCCATTGAATTATCTCAGCCTGCCTGGCAGCGGTGGTGCATGCCTTTAATCCCAGCACTTGAGAGGCAGAGGCAGGCAGATTTCTGAATTCGAGGCCAGCCTGGTCTACAGAGTGAACTCCAGGACAGCCAGGGCTACATAGAGAAACCCTGTCTCAGAAAAAAACCAAAAAAACCAAAATATCGGAAAAAAAAACCAAACAATCAAAAAAAAAGAAACAAACAAACAAACAAACAAAAACAATAAAAGAATTATCTCAGTCAAGGTCAGAAAGCTTTGTGTGTCAAAAATGTCTCCTGAGTAAGTAATGGATTTCTTATTTTGTTTGACATTCATGTATATTCATTGTTAATTCTGAATGGCTATAAATTGTTCTCTAAATTTGGCAAAAGTGTGCTAAACACAGAACACAGTCAGTTGATGAGTACCTTGCTTTTAATTAATCATGAAAGTAGCTTTACAGTGAGGCAATTTGGACTTCTGTTTTTCTTTGCTTTATGAGATATAGTTTAGGTAATTAAAACATTATTATCTGATATGGTGGTGCACGACTTTAATCCCACCACTTGGGAGGCAGAGGCAGGTGGATCTCTCTGAGGTTGTAGCCATCCTGCTTTATGTTGTAAGTTTCCAGGACATCCAGGGTTACACTGAAAGACCTTGTCTCAAAAAAACAGAACAAAATTAAAAACCTACCACACCCAAATCAAATAAATGGACAAACAAACAAACAAAGCAACATTCTACCACCGTCGATTATTATTAATTTTTTAATCATGATTTCTTCAGGGAGGAGACAATAGGGCATTTGGTCACTGACTTTCAAATTGTAAATTATTTTGTCTTGGGAGGTCATGGGAGTTTCTCCCTAGTGTTTAAAACAGAAACAATAAACCACAAGGTATCATTAAGAATCTTCAGCCTCTGTTCTGTGTGGAAATATTGGGATCTAGATCCAAATAAGATGAGAAGGGAGAAGTAAGAACAGAGGTTTCAGGACAAGTTGGAGGCAAAGAGGAACATCTGCAATCATCTGGGGCAGAACTCTGCCTACTTTCCTAAAGATCAAGTGCCAAACATGAATACCTTTTGGGCTATTAGGATTTCCTCAGAATTGCTCATCTTTGAGAATGATGGTCCAAGGAGGAAGGTAGAAGAGGGATGGAGTGATGTTTGTCAGAGGGTGCAATATTTCTGTCAGACTGATTAAGTAAGGTCTGGACTATAGAATAAGTGATTTTGATATAAACTACGTACAAAGCTGTTGTATCCGGCCAGCAGATCACAGCCTGGGTTCTAGCCTGGTAAGGCATTTTGGAAACCTGAAAGAGAAGAGGGGCTGGGATGTGAGAGATAAGGAAGGAACCAAGACAAAGTTCTCTGCTCAAGGATTAATTTTTACTATTCGGCACTCAGTTATGAAGGAAGGGGGAGGGGCCCGATTCCCGACAAATAATCTTGGAATCCAGTAGCAGGGTGACCACGTGTATGACTCTGAACAGCAAAGCAGCAGGTTACAGCAGTGTTTGTGGCAGAACGATTGAGCTGGCAAGCTCCATCCAGGTGTAAACAGTGGAACCATTAAGGCTGGGGGAGGAGAGGCTACATCTCCTCCCTGTTGTCAATAAAAATAAAAATGAAAATAGAAATAGAAATAGAAAAGGCTGGCCTGAGGAAAAAAATTTATCTATGCTCAATAGTTCGGCCAGAAATCTTAGGGTTAAAGAAAAAACCTGCCTCCATGGGACTCCCTAACTTTTCTTATGGTAAACTGTGTCTGGATAAGACTGTCCTTTCTATCCTAGTAAACAACTAACAGAAAAGCCCTGAGCTATAGGCTCTGACTTTATAATGCTAATTAGTGCTGAATAGGTAACTTCCTAGTTTAATTTGAAGTAGGGCATTGGATCCCTGACGAAGTTTGACTGAACAAATTTGAAATGCACTCTATTAAGAATAAAACTGAGTTGATATTCCTCCACATTTTTGGATGACAGGCGGGAAACAGGGAGAAGGGGGTAACGACTGGCTCCGTAGTGCAAGGCCAATTGGCTTTTTTGGGGGTGGGAGGCTGTGAAGTGCTTGCTCTTCCAACAGTACAGTCTCCAACCTCTCTCCCCCTATTAATTAAGTTTAAAAAGGCCAGCTGAATTTTAAGCAAAAGAGGAATTTTAGTCCTCAAGGTGATACTTGTAAGAAGACTCAGAATCTGTGTTCATCTGACGAATTAATCTCTCTGGCAGCCACTGCGCTCCATCTTCATCTGGTGAAAAAAAACACAAACCGAGCCCCTTCCCCAGATTAGAACCGGATCTGGACCCTTCTATTCGTTAGTCAGCGGGTCCTTCCATTTTACCAATGCATGAGAACTAGAAGTAACTGGATACCAGTGGTGATCCGCTGCAGACTGACCCTTAATATCAGTTTGCAAAAAATTTAGAACAAATAAAGTTAAGGCAAGATGGGCCTTTGGTGACCTTGGGGGATATAGCTGCCCCTGTTCTGTCTTAAAAAGCCAATTCTTTAAGTTGAGATGAGCACGTTCAACTATTCTTTGTCCCATGGGGTTATAAGGAATTCCAGTTTTATGTTTGATACCGAATTCCTTACAGAATGAAATAAAATTTTTACTACAATAGGATGGCCCGTTATCTGTCTTAATAAGTTTAGGCAATCCCATACCATTAAAGGCTTACAGGCAATGATCAATTAAGTTTTTAGAAGCCTCTCCTGTATGGAGAGAAGTGATCTTACGGCATATTGAAGTTAAATGTACCACAGGTCTCAAATAAGGGTACTGATTGTGCAATATATAAACTGTCAGTAAAGATATTAAAAGCCTCATGCACAGAATGAAAGACCTTTAGTACTGCTGTTAATTTGGCTAACTGAGCCGAAAGGCCAGGGGTCTCTATGATAACTTGTTGATTATTAATAAGATATCCAGCTCACCCTTTAGAGGAGCCAACAGTAAAAATCAATAGTGCATTATATAAGGCTGTAAGGAAGTCATTTTAGGAAATATCACATCAAGTACATTTAAAAATTTTATCAACCTATCTTGGGCGTAGTAGCTGTCTATAGTTCCCTTAAAAGGCTAAACAATGATATCTGGCTCTAAGTTAATGTCTGCCTTCTTCCAGTGATCATCATCTGTGCCACTGCTTTGTGATCTGGCAAGATATTACATTTAGGAGAAATCTTTGAGTGTATACATTAAAGGAAATTTTTTGCCATAGTAGTTCCATAGGCACATGAGTCGTATTAAAAATTAACAGATGCAGGGGCAAGGAATATTCTATATAAGTGACAAATTGCTCTTCAATAGCTTTTTCCACTAGCTGTAAGGCCAGCAATCCTTCTGAGGTTAGGGATCTAGGGGAAGCGAGGGATGTGCTCTGAATTAACTTTGCTAGGTAATTTAGAATATAGGAATCTCTAACATTGGACTGAATAGTAGACCAGTCTAAGATTGAGTTGGAATGACTGGTCACACTGAAGAAAAGAGAAAAATCATTATGACTCTATTAAATGACTAATTTTATTAAGTCAGTATATACAGTCTCTGATGAACTATTGCCATAAAGTTAAAAGGCTAGACGCTCGTCTAAACTGGAAAAATGGCAAGCAAGGATGGATCTAAAACATGAATTTAATTTAGTTTTTTAGTCATTACAATCAGGACACTGAGTCAACTTACCTGCCAGCTCGTCACACGAATTAATATGCTTCTGCAGCATTATGTGGAGAGAGCCTGTCTTTCCCTTTCCTAATAAAATAGCTGTTTTAGGATCAATCTATAAGCCAATAAGTAGATCCTTTTAAGGTACTATAAAGCATTTATTAAATTCTTTGACATTTAAATTTCAAAAGAATAAAGGTATGATTTAAATAGTGTGCATGGGAATGCACTAAATAGTATGTACGGGGATACAATTTCTCTCTTTTTTGTCTTTTAAGAAGTTAAAGTTTTAAAATTTCACAATACCTAACTATTGAATTAATAACTTGTTGACAAGACATTTTAAATACTTGGCTGTAAAGGGGCAGTTACTAACTGCACTTTCAATCATTTTTCTTAAGGAGCGGTTGTAACTAGAAAGCTTGAAAAGTTATTAAGAGTCACATGTGCATAATTTATTTATTTATTAACTAGAAATATGTATAAGCAATCACAAATTTGAGAATTAATAGTATCTGAGGGATGAACAATTTTAAGCAATTGTGAGCTCAGAGATATGGCATTGACTATTAATATACAAATTAAGGTTTGATTGTTCAGCATTTTAAAACAACATCTACAGCCCACAACTAGATTATCTGTGCTGAAACAGGGGAAACTGTGTGTCTTAAGACTCCGCCCCACAGCAGCTAGTTGGGCCCACGTGGGCCAACAATCAGCTGGGAAGATGAGAAAAATGACTTTACAATAATGTTTTTTCTGGCCAAAGAATTGTCTTGGGCACAACTAATATTTAATTACCAATGAATATAATTAATAACAATTATAAAAGCTTTCTTTATTTTTTTTGTAAAACCTTTTGTAGTAAACTAAAACCCTAAGTAATAAAAGGATATTGTCTCTGAATCTCTTGGGTGAGAGCAAGGATTTAAGGTAAACTTCCCTTGAGAAGCATTAGTTAATAAAATACTTTCCACTTAGGAGACAATATACACTGAAAGAGTAAAACACTTGGCTTCTTGTATAGAAGCAGAAACAATAAAAATTTTTCTTACATAAGGTAAAGTTACATTAGCCATACCTAGAGGCAGAATTTTCTAGTGATTAACAGTTAACTAGAAGCAAAACTCTTTAAATTTAAGCATTATTTTTAAACATCTGAATAGATCTGCAACACTGTTAAAAATAAATTTTCTTGAACACAGGGAAAAACTTTCTCAGGCACTGTTTGCAAAACACAAGAAGGCCACAAGCCGCTCTGGGGCTGCCCAGAGCCCTGCATTGACTCAAATATAAAATATTTTTTAATCTGAGCATCCTGGCCCTCCTGTAATAAGGACCGATTCAAGAGAAACAATATAACGGTCTACGCCTCTAATTTTTGATACTCTATCATAAGATGACTTACAGTTAAAACGTTTTTCACAACTTTAGTGTTGTGGAAAAATTGCCCATACTGCAGTTTCCTGACAGGCAGCAACTATAGCCAAACTGATTGTTTGAGGGTCTGATATATGCACAAAGACAAACATAACTAGATAACTCTGTCACAGATTTGTATGAAGTGAGCTGTATGAGTGCTCTCATAAGATGATTACTCTTGTAATTATCTTAATTAACAATATATGGGTGAGTAGAAAATCTTAAATTTGTAATCAAACTGCAAGCTGCAGTCAATGGAACAATGGCAGTTTTAACCATAATTTTTAAGTTTCTTGTGCAAGATTAGGATAATACCTACAACCTTGGGAAAGCAAAACCCAAGTTTAAAACAATTTATCATCTTTAAAATCAATATAGGAGCATTACTATCATATGACAAAGTTTGGCTGTCAATTAATACCTATGAATACCTATTAAAGCAAGCTCTAATACTTTAATAAAGAGGCATTGCTTTAAATCTTATCTTAAATTTTACTATTTAGGATAGGAACCACATTAATTATTATCTAAACTAGAAATATCTTTAGAGACCCAGTCTCTTGGCCTGCCTTATGCCACCTGTCGGTAGGACTCTAAACTTGAGTTATCAAATTTAACACTAACCATCTGTAACAATGTAACAATTATTAATCTTAACCAACAACTTATGAGCTGATTGTGAAAACACTCAGAGCACATTACCAATAAAAAGGAACCAAATGAAGCAGTTACATTTAGACCAATCAGAGAATATTAATTTTTGTAGCTACAATGATAGAATAAAAGGCACTTTACCATTTGTCAAACACATTAATCACGAACCATTTATCAGCTTTTTTACTCCAAAACTAAGAGGCTGTGCACTCGCCCTTTTTTCCTAAAACGAACAGTTTTTCCAGCAGGGGCCCTCCTGCCATGTGTCTGATTCCTAGCTGAAGCACGTGGCAGCTCTCAGCTTTGCAGATAAAGTTTTTTTTACCATCTTTATTATCCAACATAAAACATAGAACATTCATTCATACAGACTGGACACGAACATACATGAATTGAACAAGAGAACAGATTGGTGCACCAGACATTAGACAAGACACAAAAGGGGACACAGTACTACTTCTGCTATAAGGCCCAGAGATAACAAAGCATGGCACTCCTGAAATTTCTCTCTGCTTTTTGGGACAATTTCCTCCCTCATGATGCAATCTGCCTGATTATTAATTCCCTTTTAATAAACCCTTTCTTTTCTCACGCCTAAAAATGTAGCTTCTGTGAGCCATGGCCTACCACCTGTTACAGTACCCAGCTCCTGTTAAGCTTCACTGCTGAACCTAAGTGAATTAGCTCTCAGGTTTAAAGCTGTTTCAGCTTAGCCCATACCGACCTTCTCCAGTATGAATTTCCTTTATCCTTTAATTATTTTCTTCTTCTATGGACCTCCAAACCAGCAGTGTCTCTTCCAAAAATCCTTTGCTGTTTCTCAGTCCCCTGTTGGTTAGCCAAATGTTGTGTCCGGACAGCAGATCACAGCCTGGGTTCTGGGCTGGAAAGGCATTTTGGAAACCTGGAAGAGAAGAGGGGCTGGGCTGGGAGAGATAAGGAAGGAACCAAGACAAAGGTCTCTGCTCAAGGTTGAATTTTTATTTTTCGGCACTCAGTTATGAAGGAAGGAAAGGCCCGATTCCTGCCAAATAATCTTGGAGTCCAGTAGCAGGGTGACCACGTGTATGGCTCCGAACAGCAAAGCTGCAGGTTACAGCAGTGGGCATGGCAGAACAATTGAGCCTGCAAGCTCCATCCAGGTGTAAACAGTGGAACCATTAAGGCTGGGGGAGGGGAGGCTACACAAAGCAAAGATAAATAAAAAAGAAAGACTTGCATTCCAAAGATCCATCATTTTCCTTGAGTCTAAGTGTTTGTGCTCACCTTCACCAGGTCTCTGGAGACCTGTGTTCATCCAGATCTGAGGGCTCATCCAAAATAGAGTCCTGAACCAGCTGTGGCCAAGTGTTCCTGTGTTGTTGGCTGATCTCTGTCTCAAGCTTCAGAGACACTGGAGGGGCAGCCTTGGCCTTCAATCGCCAGCCATTCCAGGTCCCCTGCCAGCTAATGAAATCTTCCACAGAGGCCTGTCATCTCAAAAATAGAAGCTAGGGTATTCCAAAGATTGGGATGCCACACTACAGTCATGATGAGTTAGTTACATGAGACCATACAAGTTAACTAATGTCTGTATGACTGTTTTCTTTATTTGAAAGTGAGTAATGAGATCATCTGAGGAGCAGTTGCTTAGAATAAAATCACTGATTAACATGAATGATAGGACTGTACAGAGCATGGGCTTAATTTTCTGGGTCCACTGCAAATAGCTGGTAGAGTTCAAAACAAAACCAATAGAAACAACAGAAATACTAACAACAATAATTTTTAAAAAACCTTCTGAGTGCTGGAATCACAGGCATGTACCAACTCTGGCTAACATTTGTGTGCTTTTATAATAAACAAACACACACACACAAAAAAATCCCTATTCTAGTTCTAGCAGTTGCATCAGAGAGAGCTGTGTGACACTACATGCTGCTTCCTTTCCCCAGATAGCTCAGGAGATCTTTTCCATCTTCTATGATCTTCTTCAATTTCTTTCTTCAGAGACTTGAAGTTCTCTTTTTTCCCTTTTTTTATTTGCGATTTTCTTCATTTACATTTCCAATGCTATCCCAAAAGTCCCCCATTACCACCCACCCCCCAATTCCCTACCCACCAACTCCCACTTTTTGGCCCTGGTGTTCCCCTGTACTGAGGCATATAAAGTTTGGGAGAACAACAGGCCTCTCCACTGATGGCCAACTAGGCTATCTTTGATACATATGTAGATTGAGACACGAGCTCCGGAGGGGGGGGTGAAGGGGGGAGAGGGTACTGGTTAGTTCATATTGTTGTTCCACCTAGAGGGTTGCAGATCCCTTTAGCTCCTTCGGTACTTTCTCTAGCTGCTCCGTTGTGGGCCCTGTGATCCTTCCAATAGCTGACTGCCAGCATCCACTTCTATGGCAGTTTCTAGATGGTACATCCTTTCTTCTCAGCTCCAAATTTTGTCTCTGTAACTCCTTCCATGAGTGTTTTGTTCCCAATTATAAAAAGGGGCAAAGTGTCCACACTTTGGTCTTAGTTCTTCTTGAGTTTCTTGTGTTTTGCAAATTGTATCTCATATCTTGGGTATTCTAAATTTCTGGGCTAATATCCACTTATCTGTGAGTACATATCATGTGAATTCTTTTGTGATGGGTTACCTCACTCAGGATGATGTTCTCGAGGTCCATCTGTTTGCCTGGGAATTTCATAAATTCATTCTTTTTAATAGCTGAGTAGTACTCCATTGTGTAAATGTACCACATTTTCTGTATCCATTCCTATGTTGAGGGGCATCTGGGTTCTTTCGAGCTTCTGGCGATTATAAATAAGGCTGCTATGAACAGAGTGGAGCATGTGTCCTTCTTATCAGTTGGAACATCTTCTGGATATATGCCCAGGAGAGGTATTGTGGGATCCTCCAGTAGTACTATGTCCAATTTTCTGAGGAACTGCCAGACTGATTTCCAGAGTGGTTGTACAAGCTTGCAATCCCACCAGCAATGGAGGAGTGTTCCTCTTTCTCCACATCCTCACCAGCATCTGCTGTCACCAGAATTTTTGATCTTAGCCATTCTGACTGGTGTGAAGTGGAATCTCAGGGTTGTTTTGATTTGCATTTCCCTGATGATTAAGGATGCTGAACATTTTTCAAGTGCTTCTCTGCCATTCGGTATTCCTCAGGTGACAATTCTTTGTTTAGCTCTGAGCCCCACTTTTTAATGGGATTATTGGATTTTATGGAGTCCACCTTCTTGTGTTCTTTATACCTATTGGTTATTAGTCCCTATCTGATTTAGGATAGGTAAAGATCCTTTCCCAATCTGCTGGTGGCCTTTTTGTCTTATTGATGGTGTCTTTTGCTTTACAGAAGCTTTGCAGTTTCATGAGGTCCCATTTGTCAATTCTTGATCTTACAGCACAAGCCATTCCTGTTCTATTCAGGAACATTCCCCCTGTGCCCATATCTTCTACGCTTTTCCCCACTTTCTCCTCTATAAGTTTCATGGTCTCTGGTTTTATATGGAATTCCTTGATCCACTTAGATTTGACCTTAGTACAAGGAGATAGGAATGGATCAATTCCCATTCATCTACATATTAACCGCCACTAGTGCCAGCACCATTTGTTGAAAATGCTGTCTTTTCTCCACTGGATGGTTTTGGCTCCCTTGTCAATGATCAAATGACCATAGGTGTGTGGGTTCATTTCTGTGTATTCAATTCTTTTCCATTGGTCTACTTATCTATTGTTATACCAAGACCATGCAATTTTTGATCACAATTGCTCTGTAGTACAGCTTTAGGTCAGGCTACCAACAACAATTTTTAAAAAACCTTCTGAGGGCTGGAATTACAAGCATGTACCAACTCTGGTCAACTTTTGTATGTATTTCCACCAGAGGTTCTTTTATCCTGGAGAGCAGTTTTTGCTATCCTAGGTTTTTTGTAATTCCAGATGAATTTGCAGATTGCCCTTTCTAATTCATTGAAGAATTGAGTTGGAATTTTGATGAAGATTGCACTGAATCTGTAGATAGCATTTGACAAGATAGCCATTTTGACTATATTGATCCTGCCAATCCATGAGCATAGAAGATTTTTCTATCTTCTGAGATCTTTAATTTCTTTCTTCAGAGACTTGAAGTTCTTATCATACAGATCTTTTGCTTTCTTAGTTAGAGTCACACCAAGGTATTTTCTATTGGTTTTTACTCTGGGAACAGTGTTGTTTCCCTAATTTCTTTCTCAGCCCATTTCAAAAGACCAAGTCAGAATCAGTGTCAATCTCTTATTCCCTGCAGATCAGGATGTTAGTAAGCTCTTAGCTGTCGCTCTAGCACTAGGCCTGCCTGTCTGCGGCCATACTTCCAACCATGATGACCATGGACTCTATGAAACTCTAAGCAAGCCCTCAGTTAAAAGCTTCATTGTATGTTACCTTGTTTATAGTATTTCATCACAGCAATAGAACAGTGACTACCACAGGCAGGAAAGAGTTTCTCTCAGCTTACAGTTATAGACCATCATGAACTGAAGTCAGTGTAGGACGCCATGGTGGAGCCCTGCTTACAGGCTTGCTCCTCATGGCTTGTTCAGCCTGCTTTCTTACACCACAGGACCACCTGCCAATTCAACCCACTTCTTGCAGTGGGCTTAGCCTTACCACATCAATCCTTAATCAAGAAAATGCCTCACAGACTTGCCTACAGGCCAATATGAGTCAATTTTCTCAAACTCCTCATGAGGAAGCCACCTCTTTCTCATATTTCTTTTGAGGAACTTCCATGTTGTTTTGCCTTTGGCTCCACCAATTTACATTCTTGCCTGGACTGCACACAGCTATCCTTTGTGAGGCAGTGGACTGTGTCACCAGAGGACCATTACAACCGGTGACATTGCATAGAGTTTTCTATTGTGATGGGATATCTAGCTAGGCTCTAAGTGATTAGCCAATGAGCTTTCCTCCAATTCTGTGAAAGATATTCAATCTCTGGTTCACCCAGAGTAAGACATGTGCATTTTCATCTGCCCTGAATAAAACAGTTTAGACAAGCTAGGATTGTCTTCTTCATCAAGGACCTGAAGGGTGTGGGGGACAGTGGGCTGTGGTGGGATGGGGATGGCAGGGGGGAAGGCTTTGACACACAGAGCTGTGGTTAAGTCTCCTGTAGAGGACCCCTCTTCTAGCCCCTCCATAGTCCTGGCACTCACCTGGAGCTAAGCTGAATTCCCCACACTGGGTTCATCTAGGGCTGCTGGATCCTGTTCCCAACTATTTGAGGTTCCCAGTGGTGTCTGCGTACACAGGAGGATTGGGACCACCATTTTCAACTCCTCATGGTTCCCAGGAGCTTCTGGGTGCACAGGACTCCCCCTCCCCCCAACCCTGCTGTTTTCAGCCAGAGAAACACAGACTGGGCCTCCTATATGTGACTGTGTTTCAGCTTTCCCTGAGCAATGTGGCTCAGCACCCCAGGGGCTAGGAAGAAACACAGCCTAATATCCCTGAGTTTTGCCTTCCCCAAGTGGCACATTGGTGGCATTCCTGACCCCCAGAGGGAAGGCAGAGACACAGAATGATGCCTTTACTGTATGCTGTCAGCAGGGCCTGATCTCTCTGCTCTGTTTTTGATATCTGTGCTCACAGTTATGGGGTATGAGGCAGCATGTCACTGTGGTTGATTTGCACTTCCTTGGTGCTTAAGGATAACAAACCCTTATGATAGAAATTAACATTTACAGTCCTACTTGCTATCATGTGCCAACATACATCCTAATAGATTTAATAGTTGGTATGTTAAATGAATTTTTTTAATTGGAATTTCTTTGTTAGAGCTGCTATTGCAGCAATATCATAACCAAAGTAACTTGGGAAGGAAAGTTTTTTGACTTATACTTCCACATCACAGCTCATCATGGAAGGAATCTGGACAGGAACTCAAACAGTATAGAAATCTGGAGACAGGAGGTGATGCAGAGGCCACTGAGGAATGCTGCTTACTGGCTTGCTCCTTATGGCTTGCTCAACCTAATTTCTTATAGAACCTAGGATCACCAGGCAAGTGACAGCCCCACCCACAATGGGATGGGCCCACATCCATCAATCTAATTAAGAAAATGTCCTATAGGTGTACCAACAGCCTGATCTTGTGTTGGCATTTTCTCCATTTAGGTTCCCTCCTCTCAGATAACTTCAGCTGGTGCCAAGTTGACATAAAGTTAGCCAGCAGAGAATTGTTCTGGCCAAAATTTGCTTTTCCAATGAAAGCAGTGCTTCAGTGAGTTCATGTCCCTGGAGTTCCCTGACATCAGCAAGTTGCCATCATCAGAACCCCCTTAGCAAATGCTCTCAACAGAACATTCTTTGAAACAGTGGACAAAGTGGTGTTCCCCTAACAGCCAGAAGACCAGGGCCACCAATCTGATCTACTTGTAGAAGACACTCTAACTCACTTGCAAACATGAGCAGCTTCATAGCAATCCACACAGCAATATTTCCTTTGAAACCTTCAAAACCACTACAAGAACAAACCTGAGAGCTGAGACTGACCTGAATTATTCTTGTGGTGAAAAAAATAGAGTGGAGTGCTTCCTCCATCTCTGGTCTATGAAGAGATCAGCAAGCATCTTTAAAAGTGAACACACAATGCAAAATCAAACCCCAGGAAAGAAATCAGTAGAAACAATTTGTCTTTAGTCAGGAACTCTTTCTTGAATGACTGGAGGACTATTCCGGATGTCAGATGATCCATTTCTTCAATTGTGAATATGTGATATTTAATGGCAGTAGATGATAGATGAGAATCTTCATTCAATGTTTCAAAAGATTTTTAATCTCACAGATGAGAACATAGGCAAACACAAGGAGAGGTGATATATCTTTCAAATTGAGTCTTACAACTACTGCATCATAATGTCACTCTGTTGGGTTGGTTATTTATCTTGGTGCATTGGTTGTGGCTGTGTATCATGCCGTGGTATCTTTTTCAAATATAAAAGATGAAAAACTTCTTCAGTACAATCTACAGCTACAAAAACCTCCAGCAAAGTGGCTGGAGGCTCAGTGGTGGAGCATTTGCCTGCCCAACATGTACAAAGCCCCAGACTCTAGCCTCAGCAACACAAACAACATCAATAACAACAAGCCAACAACAAATGAACCATACAAACTACACCGAGTTGGGCAGTAGTGGGAGAGGGTAAACTTAAAGAGTTTACTGTCACAGAAATGGTAGTTAAGCACCTCAGGTAACTATCACTGTCATGAGATCCAAAGCACACAAAGATAGTAATCAAAATATGGTTCTGAATACAATTTAATGTTTGTGATAATATTAACCGACAAGTAATATACAAATTTGGTAGATACCAGGGAACTCAATACATGTTCATCTCTTTCCTTCTCTCTACCAAAAGAATTAGGACAAAGAGAGAGAGAGAGAGAGAGAGAGAGAGAGAGAGAGAGAGAGAGAGAGAGAGAGAGAGAGAGAAAAGACATCAGCTTTTTTTTCCCCCGTGTTCCTCTTGATCAGGCCAATTTGAATCTCACTGTAAGCTGAGGATGAACTTCTGCTTCCCACATGTCTACCTGTAGAATTCTGAGATTACAGACACGAGTCACCATACCTACACAGTGCTAGGGATTGAAACAAGGGCTTTGTATATACTAGCTAGGTAAACAGTCCACCAATGGTGCTACAACCCAACCTGTAAAATGCTACATTTTACAGACAAGAAAAGAAAGGAAAAGGAAAGGAGAGGAGAGGAGAGGAGAGGAGAGGAGAGGAGAGGAGAGGAGAGGAGAGGAGAGGAGAGGAGAGGAGAGGAGAGGAGAGGAGAGGAGAGGAGAGGAGAGGAGAGGAGAGGAGAGGAGAGAAGAGAAGAGAAGAGAAGAGAAGAGAAGAGAAGAGAAGAGAAGAGAAGAGAAGAGAAGAGAAGAGAAGAGAAGAGAAGAGAAGAGAAGAGAAAAGAGAAAAGGAAAGAAAAAAGAAAAGGCAGGTACATTTCTAGATAGGAGGCAACAACTTTATTACTAACCTTAGATAAGATATCTTGTTTTATTAACACAATTCTTGCTCCGCAAGGAGAGAAAAAATTAAACCTTAAAATAGTATGAAAAGTGAAGCTAGCTGACAATAGTATGGAGAAGGAAGCATCTGGTTTGGACTCAGGAAAAAGCCCACTCAGGTAGAGACCACTTCTCCCCACACGCCATGGGTCACCTTGGGTAAAGGAGACTTTGTTGGCTGGAGGAAGAAAAGGCCCAGGAGCTGTCTTCCTGCAGACTTCCAGGAGAACAGAAAGAAATGCCTGGATTCCAGTTCAGCTTTGCTGAGTTCTTGGAGAGGACCTTCATGCCTGCAAAGGAAAAGGTGAAACTTGAAGATACAGCTCCAAGTGACAAGGCTTGCTCTGAGGCTATGATAGCTGATGAAGAATTATGTTCCTCTTAAGGCAATAAGAAAGGAACGGAAGAAGAATGAAGACTCAGATACTCACAAAAGACTACCGCTTGCTTTCTTCCTGCTTCATTCTGAATATTGTCCAAAGGTCATGAGTGAATCCCAGGGCTTGTCCATGGGGGATGTAGCAAGGAAATTGGGTGAGATGTGGTCTGAGCAGACAGCCCAAGATAGACCACCATGTGAAGAGAAGGCAGGTTAACAAGTATGAGCTACAGGATATAGCATGCCTTGAGAGGGCAGAGGTGATGCAAGATAGAAGGGCCCTGGAGGCTCAACGAAGAATGAAAAGATGAAGAAGAGGAGGAAGAGGGGAAGGAGGAGGTAGAAGAAGAAGGAAGAGGAGAAGGGGGAGGATGGAAGGGGGACAGGGAGAAGAAGAAGAAAGTGGAGAAGGAGAAGAAGAGGGAGGAAGAGGAGCAGGAGGAGGAAGAGGAAATTCAGGAAAAGGAAAACTAAATGGTTAGTCTGTGATTCCTATGGAACTTGTGGAGGCCCTGTTACTTATTTCATTACAAAGGTGAAACTTAAGTACAGCTTAACACTGCCTTCTGTATAAATACTATACAGTTTTTTGTTTTGTATAGGATCCCTACCTACTTCAAGGCTCAGGAAACAGTATTGAAGAAGCTATGGAAAGAGTGAGTGTAAAATCCTGTTGAATGTAGAGGAATACTGTGAGAGGCTGGCCTCTGAACACACCATGGCTGTTACACACACACATTCACAGCAGCTGTGTTTACCCATGGAAGCCCTTCATAAGATCCAGAGAGTTAAACTTTCCATTGTGGCGGGGGAGGGATTCTCAATACCCCAACCCCTTCACTTGCTGAGTTGCTAATGGCAACTGATAACTGCTAAAGGACAGAGAGCCACTTTTCTTTGAGAAAGGTGGCCATTGGCAGGTTTCCCACACCCCTGTGTATGACCCAGCAGGCGTGCACATATACAGGCAGCACCAGTTGGACTTAGTGGGTGATTTTATTAAACAACATGAAGTTGGGAGAGATACAGGAGACTTGTTGAGGGAAGGGTGTTGATCGAAGTGTATGGAAGACTGGCTGGGGGCAGGATGTGATGGTGGTAATGCTAGAGGGAGTGACCAAGGAATGACTACAACTAAGATACATTGTATACACGTATGAATGGTTTTTATTGTATGTTATCAGGATGTAGCTCAGTAGTGGGTGCTTGCAGTGCTAACTTAATATTCACAAGGTCCTGAGTTCAATCCCTACTACTGTGGTAGAGAAAGAAGTTTTTAATACAGTCTGTAGCTCCCCCTCCCCCCAGGGTTTGTTTATGTGTTCATTTGTTTGTTTGAAGCAGGTTCTCTGTCATCAAGCTAGGCTTACACTGACACAGATTCCCCCTGCTCCTGCCTCCTTGGTGATGCAGTAATGGTTACTCTACCACCATCTCAAGCTGGAGGCTTTTTGGAGGCTACTATATACTTAGATTTTTAAAGTTTTGATGTTGAGTGTTCATAAATACTTAGTAGTTTCTTTAATGTCTTGCATGTGGTAGCACGGTCAACTTCATAGGCATTCATACTACTAGTATCTCCTTTTTAAGGATGTTTGTAATAAAATTGTGAACATTAAAATATAAAAAATTGACTAGAAACCACCATGAATAATGTACATACTAG
Source organism: Mus spretus (assembly GCA_921997135.2). Classification (NCBI taxonomy): domain Eukaryota; kingdom Metazoa; phylum Chordata; class Mammalia; order Rodentia; family Muridae; genus Mus; species Mus spretus. Next base: position 12,520,544 of record OW971690.1, on the reverse strand, counting down.
TTTATAAATAGAAGTGAAAATGTGAGGTGTGACATCACCGCCTATCTTTGCATCCTCCACTCTTTCTCCTGGCTCTGTTCCTCTTTTATGCAAGCTCATAGAAGTAAGAAAGGGAAGGAAGGAAGAAAGCAGGGAGGGAGGGAGGGAGGGAAAGAAAGGGGGGCAACTCTGTGGAAGTAAAAACGAAAAACAAAATAAAACAAAACATAGCACAAGTCTGCAAGAGAACCCAGTTTAAAGAAAAGGTAATTCAAAATTCCTGATACTTATTCAGTCTTTAGAAATCATTTGAAAGGGTGGGAAGGATCAGGGGTTCAAGGCCTTTGAGAGACATTGCCTCAAAAAGCCAAAGGAATAAAAACTACTTGCACCTTTGTGCCTATGTTACCCAGAACTAATAGTGTCTCACTTGGATCCCCTGAGTGGCAGCTGTCACTCAGTTGAAATCTGAGTTTCTCTATGGGCCTTACAGGAGAGAGTGTCATCATGGTACCCTCTGGGTTTGTTATGGTGGATGTGAAGAGAACATCTACTTCATCCCTCAGCAGTGCTGTGAGAATGTCCAGGAGATCACATGGTGTGCCCTTACTGAATATCTTGCCTGATCAACATAACTTTCTTAGATCACAGTCGCCTGTCCATACTTTACCAAAACAAAGCCTGAGACAGAGTGCATAGAACAAACAAACAAACAAACAAACAAAAACAGTACACAGAATTAAACCCGGGAGGGAAATGGAGAAAGTGGGCAGAATGACACAGGCACACATTTACAAAGCACCTGCCTTGCTCTGGGAATAGACAGAGTCAGATATGATTGGCCAGAGCAGTGGTTCTCCTCCTTCATAATTGTGACTCTTTAATACAGTTCCTCATGACCTGTACCATAAAATTATTTCCATTGCTACTTCTTAAATGTAATTTTGCTACCGTTATGAGTCTTAATGTAAATATCTGATATGCAGGGTATCCTGTACAGGGGTTGTGACCCTCAGGTTGAGAAAAAACCACTGACATAGTGCTTGACAAAGCTGGGGCTTTCAATGCATTAAAAACACGTGATATGCGAAACATTAATATTGGGAAGCAGCAGAAACTCCACGCTTACAGAAGCATTATAAGATCCTCCTGTTTAAAAAAGATTTTAAAAGTGGTGATGTGTGGTACCGAAAATGTTCTCAAATGAATGTGATGGCCGTGCAGGTAAAACCACCATTCTAGAAGCTGAAATAAAGATGGTCACTATTTCTAAGCTCCCCTGGGCTAGCACCACCTCTCTGTCTCTCTCTGTCTCTGTCTCTGTCTCTCTGTCTCTGTCTCTGTCTCTCTGTATCTCTGTCTCTCTCTCTGTCTCTGTCTCTCTGTCTCTCTCTCTCTCACACACACACAGGTATGCACTTATTTCTCACTCTGGGGCTTTTTGTTTTACGGATGTGGGTGTTTTTTGGGTTATTTGGGTTATTTTTATAAGGAGACAGGGTCTGTTATGTTCTTCCCACCTAATCCCTGACCTCAAACCACCCTCTACCTCAGTTTCCTGAGTAGCTGAATCTACAGCACACAACACCATGTTTGGGCATTTCAGACAGACGAGAGTACTTTTCTACCTAGTGCTTTCCTGACAAACGTTTATTTTTATTTTTCTTTATCTTTGCTTTTCTGAGATAGGGTTGAGCTTCATAGTCCTGACTGTGGATCAGGCAGACCCTGACATTGTTGGTGAACGTTTTTTTTCCTAATGTGTAGTTTGCCAATTTGTCCTATTGGCTATGCCCTTTGTCTTATAGAAGCTTTTCAGTTTCTTGTGGCCCATTTATAAATTTTGATGTTAGAGTCTGAGCTATTGGAGTTCTGTTTATGACATTTGTCCCCATTCCCATGAGTTTGAGGGTCTTTCCTGCTTTCTCTTCAGTTAGATTCAGTGAATCTGGTTTTATGTTGAGATCTTTAATCCACCTGGCCTTGAGTATTGTGCCAGGTGACAAATATGCATCTACTTTCATTTTTCTGCATACTTACTCCAGTTAGACCAGCATCATTTATTGCAATGTTTCTTTTTGGATTGTATATTTTTGACTTTGGGGAGATCAAGTGTCCATCAGTCTAGTTTAATTTCTCGGTCTTCAAATCATTTCTTTTTCTATTTTAAAACACTTTAATCTTACATTTCAAATGTTAGCTATTTTTCCGGTTTTCTGACTAAAACCCACATACCTCATGCCCCTTCGAACTGCTTCTATGAGGGTGCTCCACCACACAGTGCTCTCTTGCTAGCATAGCATTCTCCTACACTGGGGCATGGAGCTTTTAAAGGACCAAGGGTCTTTCCACCCATTGATGTCCAACAAGGCTGTCATCTGGCACACATGTGCCTAGAGCCATGGGTCACTCCATGTGTGACTGGTGGTTTAATCCCTGGGATATCTAGGGGATATGGTTGGTTGATATTGTTGTTCTTCCTATGGTTGCAACCGCTATAGCTCATTCAGTCCTTTCTCCAACTCTTCCACTGGGGACTCTATGCTCATTCCAAAGAGGGGCTGCAAAAATGTGCCTTGGTATTTGTCACTCTCAGGTGGAGCCTCTGAGGAGACAACTGTAGCAGGTTGCACTTATTGGCATCTTCCATAGTGTCTGGCCTTGATGTCTGTATGTGGGATGGATCTCCAGGTGGAGAAGGCTCAGGATGGCTTTAGCTTCATTCTCTGCTCCACACCTTATCTCCACATTTCTGTCTGTGTTTGCTTGCCTAAGGGGTCCTGGATCCACCAACAAGGGGCTTACTCGATACAGGCTCAATTTTTCCAAGAAAAGGATTGTTGCAGAATCATACCATGGCACCAAGAAGTTCAACTACAATATCTTAGGTCCAGCAGACCTGGTAGAGAACTGAAGACCTGAGCTATCGGGGGAAAGGAAGCAGCATGCAGTGTCACACAGCTCTCTCTGAGGCAATTGCTAGAACTGGAATACGGGTGTTTGTTTGTTTGTTTGTTTATTATTAGGCAGAGTTGGTACATGGCTGTATTGCTAGCACTCAGAAGGTTTATAAAAAAATTGTTGTAGTTAGTATTTTTGTTGCTTTTATTGGTTTTGTTTTGAACTCTCCCAGCTCTTTGCAGTGGACCCAGAAAATTAAGCCCATGCTCTGTACAGACATATCATTCACGTTAATCAGTGATTTTATTCTTAGCAACCACTTCTCAGATGATCTCATTACTCACTTTCAAATAAGGAAAACAGTCATACAGACATTAGTTAACTTGTATGATCTTACGTAACCAACTCATCATGACTGTAGAGTGGCATCCCAATCTTTTGAATACCCCAGCTTCTATTTTTGAGATGACAGGACTCTGTGGAAGACTCCATTAGCTGACAGAGGACCTGGAATGACTGCCACCTGAAGGCCAAGGCTGACCCTCCAGGGTCTCTGAAGCTTGAGGCAGAGGTCAGCCAATAACACAGTAAAACTTGGCCACAGCTGGTTCAGGTCTGTATTTTGGGTGAGACCTGAGACCTGGATGAACAGAGGTCTCCAGAGTTCTGGTAAAGGTGAGCACAAACACTCAAGTCTTTGAGGAGAATAATGGATCTTTGGGATTTGTTAGTATTCCAGCTGTTTCTGTTAATTTTAGTTTGAACTCTTCTAGCTATTTGCCCTGGACCCAGAAAATTAAGCCCATACTCAGTACAGTCCTATCATTCATGTGTATTGTAATCAACACAGTAATCAATAGTAAACTAAGTATATTGGTTCATGATTATATTCTACTCTACTAAAATAAATGATTTTGACTGATTAACAATTGCTAGTGATTGTGTGAGTAGAGGAACACATATGAAGATATTTAACTGAGAATTAGTAAGTAGTTGCCCCTTTTTCTTCATCCATACATTGTAATATGTAAAGACAGAGTTATTTTGAAAACAAGACCTCTGCAAAAAAAACAAAACAAAACAAAACAAAAAAAAACATTCCACGAGCACATATTCAGTAAATGTTTAAAGTAAAAACCTGAACAGAATTATGACAATGACATCTGGTCTCTACTCTTAGATCAGTCTGCTGACAAGACTTTGAAGGAGATTCACCATGAGCCTAGTAAATCACAGTTTGTGCATCTTCAGGAAGTCATTTCAAAATATTTCAAAGTAAAAGTGAAGTGCTTAAGAAAGCATGGAAAAATTGTTTCCCCAAGGAAGAAATCCTACCTCACTTCTCTAAGGAAACAGCAAGATTAAAGGTAATTCTAATTTTAAAATCAGTATATGTCATTTGAGTGCAAAGATGCATCTGTGAGCCCACATCTGCAGAGCTTAAGAATGTCTAGACAACAGGATCTCAGCGTTGAACATGTCCTGTATCTTCTTCACACCCTCAGTCCCAGCTGCGTCCTTGTCCTTGACCATTAAAGCTAAAAGGATACTGGTGTAAAATTCCGGGATCCTGTGACCCTGAGATTTGAGGGTGTGGCAGTTCCTGGGAGTCAAGTTGCCTGTGAGACTCTAAGATTCTTGTGTGACTAACTCCTGGGATTCTGGATCCTGGGATTCTAAGATCCTGGTCGTGATAGAGTGAGTGCAGAGTAGTGGAGCCTCCTCTGTGGGCTTTGGGACTGTCCTCTGGGTTTGTACCCAAGGTAGACAAGTGCTAGAGTAAACGTATACAAGAAATGATGCCAGCAATCCTGGGACAGGTGGTGACAAACTAAAACTTTTAAGTCTCAGCATCCAGAGCAGAGGGGTAGAGGCTATGGCTCTTCTTGGTTGTTTGTCATGCCACTGAGCAGCCACCTCCTTATGTATTGTCCCTGATGCAGATGTTGCATGACAATCTGTAGATGTACAAGAATCTAAACTCGCTGATATTCAGTGCAATCTACAGTTGTCAGTTTTATCATCTTGTGGTGTTAGGATATTTGATCTCTTTGTCTATTTTTACTTGCTGTAAAAGGAGCCTAAGGCAGCTCCTCATAACTCTCTGTGAGTGCTCAGCATAGCACATTCCTGGTTTGGTAATGTTTTCAATTGTAGGGTTAATCTGACCCCTTACACTAGGATTTGTAGAGTCATATAGCACTTAAATAATAACAACCTTTCTAGGGGTCAACTGATTGCAGACTGATAACAGCCACGTTCCCCTTTTGGTCCTCTACTTAAGCTTGTCTTAAACTTGAAAAATCCTAAAAGTTACTCTCAAGTCTTATTGTCCCCAAATGACAGATGAGTCTGACTTGCTGTGTCCCTTTCAAGTGGTAACAATAATGATTAAAAGGGTATGTAGTATATGAATTGCCTTGAATCTGCACTAGCTCCATTATATTCATAGCAGCCTTAATTATGATAGCCAGTAGCTGGAAAGAACCAAGATGTCCATCAACAGAGGAATGGATACAGAAAATATGGTACATTTGTACAATGAAGAACTACTCAGCTATTAAAAAGAATGAATTCATGAAATTTTTAGACAAATGGATGGATCTGTAGGATATCATCCTGAGTAAGGCAACCCAATCACAAAAGAACACATATGACATGTACTTGCTGATAAGGGGATATTAGCCCAGAACCTTGGAATACCCAAGATACAAATTGCAAAGCATACAAAACTCAAGAAAAAGGAAGACCAAAGTGAGGATACTTTGATCCTCATTAGAATGAGGAACAAAATACCCATGGAAGGAGTGACAGCAACATAATGTGAAGCAGAGACTGAAAGAATGACCATCCAGAGACTGCTTCACCTGGGGATCCATCCCATAAACAACCAGAAAAAACAGACACTACTACAGATGCCAACAAGAGATTGCTTACAGGAGCCTGATATAGCTGCCAACTGAGAGGTTCTGCCAGTGCCTGACAAATACAGAAGTAAATGCTCACAGCCATCAATTGGTCAGAGCACAGGGTCCCCAGTGAAGGAGCTAGAGAGAGGACCTATGGAGCTGAAGGGTTTAGAGCCCCCATAAGTGGAACAACAATATGAACTAACCAGTACCTCCAGAGATCACTTGGACTAAACCACCAAACATAGAAAACACATGATGGAACTCATTGCTCTAGGTAAATGTGTAGAGGAGGATGGCCTGGTTGGTCATCACTGGGAGGAGAGTCCTTGGTCCTATGAATGTTCTATGCCCCAGTAGAGGGGCATGCCAAGGCCAGGAGGAAGGGAGTGGGTGGGTTGGTGAGCAGGGGTTGGTGTAGTAAACAGGGGATCTTCAGAGGGGAAACAAGGAAAGGGTTTAACATTTGAAATGTATGTAAAGAAAATATCAAATAAAAAGGCATTTGTTAGGGCTTTATAGGATGATACCTAATTACAATCTTCATCGTTTTTGAATGATATCTTTTGGCAGACACAGGTGAATCATTAAGTAATAAAATTAACTTTGAAGGACCCGCAGAGAAACCTGTCCCCAAAAAGATTTTGGAATATATTATCTCTACTTGCAATTACCAGTAATTGTATATTTGAAGGAACGCAGAAGCATACACTGCTGTGTTTTCTGACAGCTTTTTATTCCCTTAGACTATGCTTTGATTTAATGAGAGCTATTACAGAAATACTGATGTATTTGCCATTAATGCGTTCAACACCATCATCCACAGTATTTTCACAGTAGATAAATATTTGACAACAACGATGCAGCATGGGTAAGTTTTCCAACGTTAAGTTCCTATCCAGAGAGTTGGACACACTCTCCATACTGAATGTATGAAGGACTTTGTAGTTCAGTCTGGCTCAGAAGAAACTATGGAGCCCAAGTCCCATCAAAAATGCAGAGATCCATCTGGGTCTGATATCTGTGGGATTTCATGATCACACCTGAAATAACAAGGCTCTTAAGAGTGAAGAGTTGGAGATCACTGTGTTAGTCATAAGAATAAATGCAATGTACTCAATTGTAACTAAAAGCTGACAGTCAATATGTAATGTCTATAGCCTTACCAAAATATCAAATTAATTACAAGAACAATAAATAACCAATAAATAACAAATCTTTGAATGAAAACAAGAAAAACCAAATAACTAAACTAATCAAAACTCAAACCAAAATCAAACCACAAAAATTGTGCAAAGCAAAGTTCTTAGTCTACTCATTTTGTAGCACAGACTTACAGCCTGTGGCTGTCCTTGGCAACTTAGTAGAAAAGCAGTTCCTGGAGGTAACAAACTTTTCAGGAGAAATTTAAGCAACACTCTCCTTTTGGAGTGTGGGTCTGAAGGATATGGCCTCCCAAGTCAAAGCAGAACACATGTTGTAGACTTGGATCCAAGGTTTTACAATTTTGTTGACTGATCTCCATGTAATTATTGATGATGACCCATCAGGAAAAGATAAATTTAAACTCTCAGAATCTTCCTGGATGCCCAGCAGCTCTTGATGTGTCTCAGCACTTCTCTGAGTCCCTTTTAATGTGCACTCGTCCTGGGCCAGAGGCTAGATGAAATTAAGGCCTGTTCATACCAAAGAAACAAAATAAAGGAGGAGCATACAGCCGATTACAGCCATGGTTATTAGGGATGAGAGGCAACAGTGGTGTATTTTTTGTGCACACTCAGTGCTCTTCCTCCAGCACTTCTCTTTGAGGGAGATAATGTCCTGGTCTGTGCCATGTTCTGATTTCTGCTGGACTATTTCACACTTAGGGAAGAAAGAAACAAAGGCCGGTTAAGCATTTGTCAATTGAGCTGTCCCTCCCAGAACAGCTCTATTCAGCTGGACAAACCAACATGTCCTATCAGCTAAGATCATAACGTGCATTCCAAGTGTCATAGAGCACCTGAGCTTGGAATTTTGTCTCACCTGTTAAAAACTGCTAGAATCAGAACTGTCAGCTACACATTATACTGGAGTTCTAAAAAACACATTTCCCCAGTTGTGCGGGTACATTATATTGAGTAATAACATTGTAGCAATGTTTGAATGTGAGTTCAAGAGAGATGTGTGCAACCTAGAAACCATGTGGATTCCTTATGGGGTGGGAGCGTGCCCTGAACTGAAGTGAAGGCTATGATTATTTCTCCAGTCAGGAACCTCACAGGGTTCCTCTTGTCAACCCTCTATCTGCAAATAACCAGAGACACCATACAACACAATACCCATGGGTACTTCATGGGTCCTAGAATCTGCAAGAGTGTGCTAAATAAAAATATTCCCAAGGCTGGGCAATGAACCTTAAAAGTGATGGTCATGAAGAAACAGAACAACACCCCTGTACATCTATGACTATTGTAGGACACACTCTCAAACACACATAATATTTGTGTTTATGAAATACAAGCATATTGTTTTGCAGTGACCTGTTTAGTTTCGCGGTTATTACAAATATAAATATCTCCCAGGATACTTTGCAGGAATAAAAAACAAATCTTGAATGGGAAAGGTACTTAGTGGGCATAGCGTATAGGCAGCTCAATCAGTGATATGCTTTCCACTCATAAACCGGTTTGGGAATCAGGGTTCTTGTCCTATTATCCAAATTGGCTCAGCAAGTTCCCAAGGCTGTGTAGAATAGGTTTGTTTCCCAGCCTAGGCTCACATGTTGGTGGTGGACCAGCCTCTTGTTCTTGCTCACTGTTTCAGACTTGTCCCAAAGTAAACAGTTTCTTCCAATAGGATCTCCCTTTTCCATCACCTAACTGACTTGGTGTCCAAAGGTAAAAGCCCAGAGTAATAGGAACTGTCTACAACCAGGATCCAAAAGAAACGTTTTCTCCCCAGAATGTGACTGTGTCAGGGCTATTTTGAGTAGGATAAGGCTGACAATTTGAAAGACAAATACTTGCATGGATTATCTCACACTGATTTCATGGAAGGGCTGCACCACACAGGACCTTTTCATCCTTCAGCAGATGGACCTCAGGATAGCTTCTCACTTCAGGGCTGATCTGAGGACCACTACAACCCTGAGCGCCCTAGACTCTGTGGATATCTCATCCCTATTCTGGAAGCACTGGGTCAAAGAGGACTTCTTTTCCACTTTCTGAACATGGCTTCTAACAGACATAACCAATTTTATACTACCAGAACTGTCTGAAGGTCCTCATTTCTCTCAGCCCCCACTGAGGCTGATAGAGACACAGGTCGGAAAAACCATGCATACACAAAAAGAAACACACAGACACACAGTCACAGACACAGACACACACAAGCACACACAGACTTATTCACATAAAATCAAAACTGAGTAGAAAACAATGAGGTATCTGTTATGGTTCAGGACCAAGATAATTCAGACTATGCAGAGGTAATGTTTCAAGGGAGACCCAAGGACTCTGCGATTATTTAAGAGGAATAAAAAGCACTAGAGGAGCCAGGTCATAGTGGCACACTCCTTTAATCCCAACACTTGGGAGGCAGAGGCAGAAAGATTTCTGAGTTTGAGGCCAGCCGGGTATACAGAGTGAGTTCCAGGACAGCCAGTGTGAACAGAGAAACCCTGTCTAGGGTGTGGGGGGGGGGGGAGGGAAACATCTAACAAAAATCACTAGAGAACACTCTTCTTGGTCCAATTTGGGGGCATATATTAAGAAATTTTTTCATGAAGCCTGAGAAATCACACACCAAACCTGAGCCTGTGAGAAGCCTTTCTGTCATCTCTGGTCATCCAGACAAACCAGACTCTAAGGCCCAGGAATGACCACTCCAACAGCACTCAAAGAAAATAGAACTGACAAGCTGCTACTCAGGCTCTCTCAGTGTGAACCAAGATATATGAAGCCTGAAGAGACCATTTTGAGATAGAGGGAAAAGGGGGGGAATAGAAAAGTCGCCAAAAGACAGTAATGAAATCCACTTATTTGTCAATTACACAAGGCTGTCAACCCTGCAAACTATTTCCTACCTAGAATCTCACAAGATCCCTGTAAAGCAAATGAGCTATAGGCCTTTACTTCTTCCTTCAAAGCTCTTACTATTCTCAACAAGGGCTCCAACACAGCACCCTTCAAACTTAAGGCATATAGTGTTGTGATGTCTAATCAACCTATCCCCCTTAGTGATTATAGCAGAGCAGGAACATTTGCATGCCAAATATGCAGTTTCTTGAACCAGGCTACCTCCACAGAGAGCCCTGTAGGTGATCACATAAACAAACACTTGGAGGAAACATAGGTGAGTGCCTGGAGAAGTTGGTGGACTATGACATTTGATTGTCTATGTTTATGGTTAGACACGAGGGCAATCTGCCTCTGATACACATCATCCTACCTGCTGTTCCTTGGCACTTGGGACACAGATGTTCTTGCTGGCCTCCTCACAGAACCTCTTTTCTTCCCCACAGGACACTGGTGGCCAGCCTGCTCCACCAGCAGCCTTCTGTTCTCATTCAGTAATATCCTTACTTTTTCGTTGAGTTGAGTGCATTCACGGAGGAGGAGGTCCTCCTTAATGCTGATCCACAAAGAAAAATTGGTGATTCCCAGCCAGATTCCATTGGCTTGCCACTCCTACAAGTCCTATGATCCCTGCAAGGGCCCTGATTCCAAGACAGCCCCAGAAGAGTCCACAGTTACATAGCAGCACCAAACAGAGGCAGGTCATATCAAGATACCAGCCATATTCCACAGGACTCAACAAACTTCTAAAAACCCTGACACCAAGAGTACACCATATAAATCACAGAAGAGGAAATGTTCCTCATGGTTGATTATAGGTCTGTGGTGCCATAAAACCTTCAGCAGGGAGAGGGCTTATCTCCTCTGAGAGAGGTGAGCTGACCCAACAAGTGTACACTCTTTCCATTTTTGTCGGGAATCCTAGATCTTTTAATCTGTGGTCAGAACCCCAGAGGTTCAGGGTTCCTGGATATTCCCAGCATGGTGGAAAAGTTTTCGATGTAGAGGATCTTGAATTTGGAAGAATAAAGATTGGAGGGTCTTGGACACTCTTCACACTTAGGACAACTGTGTCCAAGAGGTACAATTCCAAGACCCTTGCCTCAGGGCAGGGTTCCTGGATTAAAACAGATAGCATAGAACCAGAACCCTTGCTTTTGTCCAAAGTCCTAAAAGGACAGAAGCATTCCCTGCCTAGTTCTGGGGGTCTCAGTTGTGTCACTGACTCACCTGTAGGAATAGTTATCTTCTATCAGTTCCTTGGAGTACTGCATGGAACCAATTATGGACTGGATCATTTTATTCATATCCAACATTGTCTTCTCATGTTGTGATTTAATGATGTTGAATTCAGTGTTCATCCTGTGTTAGGGCATGGCCCGAGAAGCAAATAATCTGCTGAATTAAGGATTCAATAATCATGTGCAAACAGGCTATATCATGGACTACCCAAGCCAAGTGCATGCCACATCCTGGCTCATTCAAACTGGGTCCCCTAGGTGATAATTAAACTTACTATCCTGGGCAGAGGACAGCAGAGCCAGGGGACCAAATGGAGCTAGCTAACCTTTAAGGGCTTCCCGGGCAAGCATGTAGGAATAGAGTACTTCTATGACAATTTTACACTACACTGTGCCACAGGCATGGGCCCAGTAGATATCTGTAATGACTTTCCTCTTATTTTTAAGGCAGGGATTATCATTCCTTGGTTCCTGTTGTTATATGAATTCCCAAAGGATACAACTAGTATTTACAGGAGAAAGGCTTTATCACATCTCCTCCTACAGGAGATTCCTGTGTGACAACAAGGAAACACCAGGCGCAAACTTCCCTGGTGATCACTTTGGACCTCTATGGACTCAACACTAACAGGACCTGCAAACTGTGATTTACACAAATCCTCAGACCCCATCAAAGGTCCCAGAGCCCCAGTCCTGAACAAAACACACACAACTATGTTCACACACACAGACACAATTAGAATGCCAAATAAATCCAGAGAGGTGTCATCTCTCAGAATATAATGAACAATATCAGAGTAAAGCCTTGAAGCCTGCAGGCATTGCATTCACACACTGAGAGACAGTAAGTGTGAGCAGGTCCTTCTAGCTGTTTACAGCAACAATCAGATTGCAAGCACCCCAAGGTCAAGTACAAAAGAAGATGATAATAAACACACAGCACCTTGTTTATCCAACAATTAAACACCTGTCAGGGCTACTTAATTGAATGATGGGAGATGACACACTCCATTCATGGAAGGAAATTGGGTTAACAGATGGCAGAATACAGTCAACAGGGTACTGAGCATAATTCCTACCTGTAGTTCAAATCCTCATATATGTAAAGGTCCCGGATTCCACACATTTCCTCCATGTCATTGCTGATCTTCCTCATATCCAATTTCAGTTCTTCTAGTTCATTTATTTTTGATCTCTGCTTAGTGATTTTGGAATTTTGGGTTGAAGTATTTCTAGCAGACCCTGCAGATAGATAAACACAAAAGAATTTGCATACTTGATGGCCCAGGGGCAGGGGAGACCATTCTGAGTCCCAAGAAGAAGATGGAGGGAGAGAAAAGATAAAGACGGTGAATTCCTAAAAGAGCAGAAAAGCTATCTTCCAGCTGGTTTGCTAAGCTATGTTCCTCTTCCTAACCACCATTGTCAGACATATGCCACACTCCCTGTTACAGGCCCCGTTGCCTTGAAATGTATAAGCTGCCTAAGACATAAAGATATGAAGAAGATTGTCAGGTCATATAAGATGGGATGCAGGGAAATCCTGAAGTTCATAGTGCTTAGCACTCTCAAGCACTAATTAATCGTGTGTCTTCAAATCCAAAGTGTCTGAGTCCTCACCACATGACATGACCAGGGGAGCATCCTTCTCTGTTCTTTTCATCACAGACTCAAGTGGCCTACAGTAATCTGGAAGATGAAGTGTTTCAACTCCCTTCCATGAAAGGACACACTGTTATTCTCATAGTGCCCACTCCTGACATTCTTTGCCACTCAAAATGAAATTAAATAGCTCCCAGAAAAATAGCTGCAGGTTTGACAATTCCTGGTTCTGTCATACTAATCATCAGAAATTCTTGAATCTTTATCTGACATTGACAAAGTCCAAGGCTTCAGCTTGTAAGACCTACTCCTGGAAGGCCCAGCTCAAGCCTACCTCTACCAGGAAGTTCCCCAACCTTGCCCAGGACTCACTGTGCCTTCTCCAGAACGATTTCCTTCTTCCTTTTTCATGGGAAAGGATTCCCTCTTCCTTCTCTGTTGGTCTGGTCTCTCCTTCATCGCCATTCTCTTTCTGACATAGCCTGAGCAGCCAGGAAAACATTCCTGCTGCTGAACCCAGAGCAAACAGAAGGGATGAACCACAGGCGGTTGCTGTCACCACAACACAGGTGACAACACAGAAGATTATAGTTCTATCCTAGATACAAGAGATTCTCCAAGGAAGGCATTACTGATGATGTCACTAGCAACTGCCATGACCAACCTGCTAACTAGTTCTCCCCAGCTTGGTCCTTTTCTGGGGTGCCTCTCCTGGAGCCTCTCATAGACCCGTGGGATCCCCTTTGGCAACCTCTCCTTCCAAAGCTGGAGAATTAAACTGCTTCATTAGACGTCATGTGCTTTTTTGGGAACGTTGGTTAGGACTCTGACTTGCTTAAGAGATTTTGTTAGCACCCAAATCTCTAGGAATTGTGGATTTAGTAGATGTTTCACAACAATAAATATACCAGCTGTGTCAATTCATGTGACATACACTCCAATTTCCCAGGGTTTTCCTGTCAACAGAGGCAAATATCTTTCTCCTATAGGTATAATTGTACAAAACATGGACAATATTTTCTAACGGTGTATTCCTTGATAGAGGACATTTTTTCATATATATACATATATATATATTCATATATATATGTATATATATATATATATATATATATATATATATCCATGAGTTTCACAAAATCTCTGGTTTACAACCCTATCTTTTACAAAGAAAACTCCCTATTCTTTTGAACATACGGAATCATCTACAGGGCAAATATAAATGGTAAACTTGCTGTCCCTTCTTCAAAACATTATCCTGCACATGCTCCCGTTCTCAAATACAACCAGACAATTTAAGTGGGCATCAGAGAGTAATGGTCATCCTGGACTGTACATTACTGCATTGTAGCCTCATAGCAATTACTTCTCCAATATCTGTCTTCCTGAATTACTAAGTTGAGAAATGAGGGTGTTGCAGGTTGTCAAGTCATACTGTACTCACAGCAAATATAATACTCAGAAGGTAGGGCTGGGAGTGCAATGACCTGAGTTGAGATGAAACCTCAATTTTAATGTGTCTATAAGGTCAGGATGCTGTCCCTTTGGCATTATCATCTCTGGCTTCTGTGTTCTTATGCTGGCTTTGCTGAACCTGTGCTAATATACCCCTTAACCTCACAGATTTAAGAGTGAAAAATCATGTATATCTTCTTTCAGAAAACATCTGAATTTCACTACCTTCTTGAGCCATACAATATCAATATGCAGAGCTCAAAAATCAGGGGGAGATAGGTGATGGCTTCAAAGATGAGGGCTTTTTCTTACAATTAGGGAGCATATTTTTTTCCAATGTGATTTTTCCTTTTCTCTTTCACTAAGGGTGGCTTATGTTTTTGCTGGCCTAAAGGGTCCTGGATCCAACAACACGGGGCTTACTCTATAGAGACTCAATTTTACCAAGAAAAGGATTGTTGTAGAATCATGCCGTGACAGCAAGAAGGTCAACTACACTGTCTTAGGTCCAGCTGACCTGGTATAGGACTGACGACCTGAGCTATCTGAGGAAAGGAAGCAGCATGCAGTGTCACACAGCTCTCTCTGATGCAAACTGCTGGATTTGGAATAGGGATGTTTGTTTGTTTGTATGTTTGTTAGTTTATTATAAAAACAAAAAAAAGTTAGCCACAGTTGGTACATGCCAGTAATCTCAGCACTCAAAATGGTTTTAAACAATTGTTGTTGTTTGTATTCCTGTTGCTTTTATTGGTTTTGTTTTGAACTCTCCCAGCTATTTGCACTGGACCCAGAAAATTAAGCCCATGCTCTGTACAGTCCTATCATTCACGTTAATCAGTGAGTTTATTCTTAGCAACCACTCCTCAGATGATCTCATTACTCACTTTCAAATAAGGAAAACAGTCATACAGACATTAGTTAACTTGTATGGTCTCACGTAACCAATTCATCATGACTGTAGAGAGGCATCCCAATCTTTGGAATGCCCAAGCTTCTATTTTTGAGATGTCAGGCATGTGTGGAAGACTCGCTATCTGGTATGGTAGAGGACCTGGAATGAGTGCCACCTGAAGGCCAAGACTGCCCCTCCAGTGCCTCTGAAGTCTGAGGCAGAGGTTAGCCAACAACACAGGAACACTTGGCCACAGCCAGTTCAGGACTGTACTTTGGATGAGCCCTGAGATCTGGATTAACAGAGGTTTCCAGAGTTCTGGTAAAAGTGAGCACAAACACTTAGACTTGAGGAGAATAATGGATCTTTGGGACAAACATCTTTCTTTTTTATTTATCTTTGCTATGTACATACTTTATGTCAATACCAAAGGCATCCTACTTTACAACATCTAGTCTCTCTGTGTGTTAAAGTGATTGCCTGTGTATACACACTAGAGTTACTAGAACGATACATTCTGTCCAATTTTTTTTAAATAATTAAATATTTTTGTATTAATATCTTTTTATTTATTCACTTTACACTCTGCTTTCTGCCCCCTGACACCCATATCTCGTTAGATGCTGAGAAAGCATATGACAAAATCCAATACCCATTCATGATAAAAGTCTCAGAAAGATCAGGAATTCAAGGCCCATACCTAAACATGACAAAAGCAATCTACAGAAAACCACCATCCAACTAAATGGAGAGAAGCTGGAAGCAATCTCACTAAAATCAGGGACTAGACAAGGATGCCCACTTTCTCCCTACCTATTCAATATAGTACTTGAAGTCCTAGCCAGAGCAATTCGACAACAAAGGAAGATCGAGGGGATACAAATTGGAAAGGAAGAAGTCAAACTATCACTATTTGCAGATGATATGATAGTATGTATAAGTGACCCTAATAATTCGACCAGAGAACTCCTAATCCTGATAAACAGCTTCAATGAAGTAGCTGGATATAAAATTAACTCAAACAAATGAATGCCCTTTCTCTACCCACAGGATAAACGGGCTGAGAAAGAAATTAGGGAAACAACACCATTCACAAGAGTCACAAACAATATAAAATACCATGGTGTGACTCTAACTAAGGAAGTGAAAGATCTGTATGATAAGAACTTCAAGTCTGTGAAGAAAGAAATTGAAGAAGGACACAGAAGATGGAAAGATCCCCCATGCTCATGGGTTGGCAGAATTAATATAGTCAAAATGGTTATCCTGACAAAAGCAATCTACAGATTCAAACTTTCAACTCAATTCTTCACTGAGTTAGAAAATGCAATTTGCAAATTCATCTGGAATAATAAAAAATCTAAGATAGCAAAAACTATTCTCAACAATAAAAGAACCTCTGGGGGAATCACCATGCCTGACCTCAAGCTGTAGTACAGAGCAATTGTGCTAAAAACTGCATGGTACTGGTACAGCGACAGACAGGTAGATCAATGGAAAAGAATAGAAGACCCAGTAATGAATCCATACACCTATGGTCACTTGATCTATGACAAGGGAGCTAAAACCATCCAGTGGGAAAAACACAGCTTTTTCACCAAATGGTGCTGCCACAACTGGCAGTTATGTAGAAGAATGCAAATTGATCCATTCTTATCTCCTTAAACAAAGCTCAAGTCTAAGCGGATCAAAGAACTCCACATAAAACCAGAGACACTGAAACTTATAGAGGAGAAAGTGGGGAAAAGCCACAAAGATATGGGCACAAAGAAAAAGTTCCAGAATAGAACAGCAATGGCTTGTGCTGTAAGATCGAGAATCGACAAATGGGACCTCATCAAATTGCAAAGCAAAAGACACTGCCTGTGGTGCATTCTGGGGGTCCAGTTTCCTGAGGTTGCCTGTTTACATTCTTTCTGCCAGACATCAGGACTTCAGTCATTTTCCCTCTACCAATACCAGATCAGGTTTCCCTCTCCCCACCCCAACTGTCCCCTACCATGTTAGGGAGGGAGGGAAGGACCTGGGAGGGAAAGTGATTCTGTTTGTTTAAAAATGACTTTCATTATGATGTGTTAGACTTAGGACTAGCTCTGGATGCTGTATGCTGGCTCTCATGGGACTCTGTTACAGAACACTCCTCTGAAGTGCTCTAGGCATCCCTGCAGCAGATGCTCTGCCTGGGTTCATCCAGCTACCTCCTAAATCTTCTCTATCCAGAGAACACTATTCACTAGAAATAGGCAGAAACTGCAGAGACCCGGTTCAAGGGTAGCAATCTCAGGTCTACAGGCAGTATTTCTCATAAAAAATGTAGTTCCTTCCAACCATGGTTATGCACTCCTTTAAATCCCATCACTTAAAAGTTAGAAGCAGGAGGATCTCTGTGTGTTCAAAAACAGCAAGCTCATAACATATCAGAGAGTTTGGAAGAGAGGAAGACACTCACTGAGTATCAAACATATTGTTTCCTGGACAGAAGATCCTGAAGACTAGATCCATATAAACTCTGATGTGTTCTCTTTCTGGCTGGGACCATCAGGTTGTCCATGAGCAGAAAGAAGCCCACAAAAGTCACTCCACAGGATCCTCCCAGGCTTTGTTCCTACTTCATCTGAGAGACAACCAAGCAAGACCAGATTTATTTTTTATTGTTTGTTCTTCTTCTGCATGCCCAGGTCCTTCTGCTCAGCAGTACTATAGCCTTTGCTCCAGACTTTCCTGTTCCTGATAATTAGAGTATGTGTTCTTAGTGGAGGGGTATCAAAAAGCATGCACACACTGGAATAAAAATGCAAGTGTTTACAAAGGATACCAGTGGTTGATGATCAGCCAGGCAAGCAAAGCAGCCAGCTTCTGGGGGAAAGAGCAAACAGTATTTCAAGACAGAGGCTGAGAATGAAACCCAATGAGACCTTCTAGAAAATGAAGAAAATGCATGAAAAAGTGCATGAAAAAAATACCACATGCCTATACTATATACAAAAGAAAACATACACACACACAAAAACACACATATCCCCAGCCTATCCACCACACACAGAGGATGTAAATGAGAGCAAAACAGGAAAAAGAAAGCAACCTCATGCTGCAAGAACACATTCGTTTAGTTATAGCATACCAGCAATTTGAGTGGTATCTTACACTATGCTAAACAAAAGGTGGAAGATACAATTGCTATGGTGAGCATGTTTAGCTTGGCCAGCCTATGCTGAAGTGGTTGCATAAAATTTTCTCTTGCAATCTTAAATCTCTGACACCATGTCCCTAGCTTGTCAGAACACCTACCCACATCCATAGTCATCCAGTCAACAGGAGAATGCAATCTACAGAAAAGGAGAGTACTCCAGCCTCATTCACAAAAAAACATGGCTAACACTCTGCTAGTCAGAGTTCTGTCAGTGTGAGTCTGTCCTGGGCAGATTAAAAAGATTGTCTTGAAATGTAGACAGCAAAGATGAGAAATGCCACGTATCACCCCAAAAAAGATGACGTCAAGAACTGCTCATTTGGCATTTGCAAAGGGATTCCCCCCACCCTTGTAAGCTGCTTCTCACATGTGCACTTATATGACTGATGTCAAGCAAATAAGCCACAAGCCCTGACTTCACTCACTTAAAGCTCTGTGCACTGAACCCTGTAGGTGTGTGGTATATTATTGAACTGTACTCATCTTTGGACTGAAGCATTAAGCAGAGGTGGATTTGCTTGCTGATAATCCACTTTCTCACAAGAAGCTCATTCCCCAGAAATATTTGTGCTTGGACATAGACCTGAACAATTGGCTGTCATGAGGTAGGTACTTGGATTGGGGTGTGGATGAGTAAGATGATGGATGAAAGCACAGGTAGGTGGATGAGCTGGTCTAGAAGTTACAAGTGCAGATGGAGCTAACCATTAGCCTGACAAAGCTGCCTGTCTCTACCAGCTGTTCCTGACTCTGGAAGTCAATGGTCTCTTCCTCTTGGTCCTTATGGGGCCCCTTTAAGTCCCACAAGTACTGCTGCACCAGTGCCTCACCTTCCAGCACTTTCTTATTCCTGTGCCTCCTCAGCATGTCTACCTTCTTCTTCAGCTGATTCAGTTCCATCAGAAGGTGGCTGTGCAGGTTTCTGCAAACACCCTTTGCATACAAAGCCCCTGCTCTCCTTTTCCTATTAACTTATAAAGAAACACCATCAACCCCACCAGACCCTGGTTCTCAAGAAGACCTAGATAAGAACCCAGGACATCTAGGTGAGCTGCACTCAGAAGACAAAACTACAGAACACAAATTCCAGAAACACTCATGCTACTTCTAAAAGTCCCAACAACAAGAGGGATCCATGTTTCCTAACAACAAGAAGTGGACTACACTTGTCCCTATCTGTCCATCCTAATGGAGAAACATCACGAAAGAATAGGCAAAGACACTATGAATTGGAAAAAAAGAAACAAGGGGAATACTTGCTGTATATGGGTCTGCTGGTAACCAGCTCTCTACAGACCCTGACTCAGCCCCAGGGGTCAAGAAGACCTCACATGATACAAATAGTTCTTCTGTCAAGAGCAGAGTTTCTCAATCTACCAAATGCTGTGGATGCTTTAATGCAGTGACCTCCCAAACATAAGATTATTTTAATTGCTACTTGGGTACTATAATTTTTGTACTATTATAAGCCAATATAATAGAAGTATCTGAGATAAAGGATTGTCTGATACACAACCTCTGTGAAAGGATCCTTTGACACTCACCCCACAAAGTGTTTCAACCCACAGGTTTACAACAGAAAATCTAAAGGCTCCTGTATGAAGTGGCAGAAAGCTAGAACCAGAGCTGCAGAGTCTCCTGTGCAGGATCAAATGCAGAGATGGCAATTCTACAGCTGATATGCTCCCAAGCAAGACAGACAGTTACCTATAGCAGCCTTTCTCTTTGCCAGGCCTTCAAATGTCTCTGAGGCCTCGGTATACACATTCTGTAAGCTCTGCAGGTCCAACATTACCTGCTTAGTCTCCACTTTCAATTTTTCATAGTAAGGATTTGCTCTGTGGTTGGGCCTGGCCCCAAGAGCAAAGAGTCCCAAGAACACAGGCTTCAAGGGTCACCTGAATCCAGGATGGATTCTGAACTATCCAAGCTCACAGTATGTTAACTTCTAACTCCTATGTACTAGGATCATCTATGCTTATTAATCTTGCTCTCTTGTCCATATGTCTCCATAGGCTGGGTATGGAGGTGGTTAGAGTTCTGGTTCTTTGAGCTCCCGCATAGGCCTAGAGGGACAGACTAGTCTCTAAACTCTCAATAGTTTATGGCATGGGTGTGGGTATATCAGAAACTGTGAAGCCGGTTTTCTTTTTTTTTTTTTTCAGAACAAGGACTCTTGATCCTTGGCCTAGTCCTATGAATTTGGCCAAACTAAATAATCTACATTTCGGGGAGAATGACCCAGCATGAGGAGGTCATGGTGAATTCACAACAGAACTCAAATATTTCATCAAGTTGAACACATAATGCAAGTGCATTATTGCTTGAAGTATGGTTTCCAGTCCTAAGCATTGCATTGTCAACAGACTGTAAGGCAGGCAATTCCTCAGGTCCCACCAGATACCCTAATGACCAGAATATAGAGGGAGACACACACACACACACACATGCATGCACACAGAATCAGGGTGTGTTTGCAGGGAGAATGAGAAAGTACAACTGAAATAGAGTCTAAAGGAAATGCAGAGGACATTCTGTTTATAAGGCCCAAAACCTGAGAAGAGTATTAATGAGCCCAAGACCTTCCATCATGTATCAGGATGGACCAAATGGGACCAAGCTTTCCTGGTGATATAGCAAGATTCAGCAAGCAACACCTGCCAGACAATTACAAAGCTTTGCAAACAAACAAACAAACAAACAACGAACTCAAGCCAGCAAACAATCAAACAAAACCTCACAGCAACTAATATCTCACTCAAACGGTGACATGTCAGTGCCTCTATGAACACATGCTGAGACATCACATCCTATTCAATCCCTGAGTTGTAGGATTTCAGTTTCATATAAAAGAAATTGAATAGCCTGTGTCCTCAGCTCACTCCTGCTCTGACTTCAAGTTCAGCCTCTGAGAATGTTTGGGGAGAAAAGGTTGGGCACAGTGACACGCTGGAGTTACAGTCTCCCAGTACCATAAAATTTAATAAGAATAAATTGTAGGCCATACCATAGACCCAAGAAATTGACCATGGTTTTTTGTGCAAAGCTTTCTCACTGATGAAGATCAGGTGATCTTGTAGCTCATTTTTCCCACTGGTCATCGGCTGAGTGATTAGACTTTCCACTTTCCTCACCCATCTTCTGAACAGGAGTGTTGGGGATGATGGTGGTACACCAGCAGCCCCTATGGGTAGATGAACACAAGTGAATATGCATACTGTCAAGGCACAGAGCATTGACAGAACAAAGAGTCCTATACAGACATCTGACAAAACAGGAATGCATGTGACCCAGTCAGACCTCTTTCACTTCACTTAGCACATGCATCATGTGACCAAGGACAGGATCCTCAGGCTTATTCATAGCTGCGTATGATTTAATTAGGCAGTACTGTCCATAAGCCTGTGGTATAGAAACCATCAGAAAATTATCATAGCCCACAAGCATCAGGATGGTGTGGAAATACCCATATCTCCTGTCAGGTCACTCTAGAAACAAGACTATGGATGGAAAAACAGTGCAAGAGCACAAGGCGTTCCCAGACTCACCAAGTCAGACACGTGAGAGCCCAGTGTGCCCAGAGTCGGCAAGAAAGCACCAGTCTCTACTCTGGCTCACTATTTTGACAGTCCAGTGGCTAGACTAGAGAACAAACTGATACCCATACCTGCTACCTATACGGGCAACTTTCAGGGAACACTGTTCAGAGACGTTCTTCTGTGACATCTGAGAAATGAAAGGCCTTCCCTGGGAAGCCAATTTCTTTCCTTCTTAGGAGAACTGGACAGACAGTTCACCTAATGGAGTCCCTGGGGTAAAGGACAGTGATGCCCAGCCCTGAGGTGCTGACATCTCACTCACAGTCCTCTGCCTGTTGCTGCTTTCACTTTTGTCTCATTCAAACCCATTTCCCCTGTAAGAGCAGAAGCCTGAAACTCCCAGGACAACAGCTTTAGCCTTAAAACTTCATTGATCTGGGACAAACTAATGTCCTGTAATCATTGGCAAATTCAGGATCCAGGACAAGCAGGGAAGGCCAGAAGCTTCCCAGAGAGACTAACTACTGACTCCCAATTCCTGAAGACCCAGAAACAGACTGTGGTCTCCTTCAGAAATTTTCCCATCTTCTGACCAATGCTTATGGTGGCACATTTTCAAGGACCATTTATTTCTTGATTCTTTGGTCTAAGGTTCAAGTGTCATCTTTCTTCCTCTCACTTGTGTCCATTCTTTCTCCTAAGTAGCATCCTTCCTCTGGCCAACATATCTATGGGTGATTAGGAAAGGCAGTGCATAAAGTGGTCCAAGAGCAGATGGTGTTGCCACTACACAGGTGACATCTAAAACCATACCAGGCCTCTCCAGGATACAAAAGAATGTCTAGGGAAGGAACTGCTGATGTCATGGGGAGCTGACACTGCAACCATGCTAACTAGCTCTCCTCACAATTCATGCTGCACTTTCCAGGAGCCACTCCTAACACTTTAGGGAATCCTTTCAGTACCTCCTCCTTCCAAAGACCTCCATTAGATTGGTTGGAAACTCATTACTAATTCCCTTGTGGGGAACTGATTGTTTATTTTCAAAAA
The DNA here is from genome assembly GCA_921997135.2 of Mus spretus. Taxonomy (NCBI): domain Eukaryota; kingdom Metazoa; phylum Chordata; class Mammalia; order Rodentia; family Muridae; genus Mus; species Mus spretus. Next base: position 12,497,725 of record OW971690.1, on the reverse strand, counting down.
TTTACCCAGGAATGTCTCATTTCTTTCTCAAAATTGCCCTATTCCTCTAAATGTGAAATAAAATGCTCCTGAAAGCTCAGATTAGGATGAATATGGATGCAGAAGGAACACCTGCCTCAAGTACTGATGCTTGGAAGCACACCCAGGAAGAGCCTGCAAGGCCTTGAACTCACAGATATCTACTTGTCTCTGAGTACTCCCAAGTGCTGAAATTAAAGGCAGGCA
>OW971690.1:12427500-12490000 GCA_921997135.2 Mus spretus | reverse complement strand
CTCAACCAAGGCATACTATGCTTTCTTTTCTCTCTTCTCTCTCCTCTCTTCTTTCTCCTTTCTTCTTTCTCCTCCCTCCTCTCTCCTCTCTCCTCCCTCCTCCCTCCTCCCTCCTCCCTCCTCACTCCTCCCTCCTCCCTCCTCCCTCCTCCCTCCTCCCTCCTCCCTCCTCCCTCCTCCCTCCTCCTTCCTCCCTCCTCTCTCCTCCCTCCTCCCTCCTCCCTCCTCCCTCCTCCCTCCTCCCTCCTCTCTCCTCCCTCCTCTCTCCTCTCTCCTCTCTCCTCTCTCCTGTAGGAGCCTAAACTTTGATGGCCTGATTTCTCCTATTCAGAGAGAAAAACAAAAGATTCCTTGGAGATTCATGTGGAGAAAAGGGATTTTCTAGGACTTCCTGCCATTCTCCCTGTGAGGGAGTGAAATTAAATTAATTAGATACATTTGGATACATATTAGTTTATTTAGCGTTATTCTGGCTTGTGCCTAAAGGATATACTTACTAGCATAGTAAGTTTCTTGGTTTTCTTTGTTGCTAGCTTTGGAATATAGTCCAGTGTTAGTGAATATGGGCATAATTTAAATTTTAACCCAAAAAGTATTTGGGGAATTGGGTGTGGTGCTGCACACCTGTATTCACAACAACTAGGTGAGGAAAGAGAGCCCAGATTGGGGAGCCAGCATAAGCTACATATTGAGAGTCTGGATCCAGAGACAGGAAAGAAAAAATTGGGGGCTGGGATGTAGATCTGGAACAGAGCATATGCCAGTGCAAGGCTTGCCTTAGCATCACTAAAGTAAATAAGTAAGGAGCATCAAAGTGTTTTGCTATTGAGAATGAGCGATTGGAAGATATTTAGCAAAGCAGTCCTTAATCTTGGGTGGGAGTGGGTAGCAAATAGATAGTTAGAATTCTAGCTCAGTTTAAAAATGTGGGAGTATTTACAAAATACCTTAAGTGGAGAGAGGCTTGACTATACTTCAGTGCCTAAAATGGATTTTATTTTCAAATGGTTCTAAACCTGTTGGCATTAGCTGTTGGCAGTATACCCGTTAATAGTCCAGAATTAATGGACACTTAGAAAGAGAAGTGTTGACTTATTTGTTTTACTCATGCTTTCCTTTATTGCTAATTGATAGACTTATCAAATCTTTCTCATACGGAAACTCTTTCAGTTATTTGTATGGCTGCTCCTTGTAAATGGTCTTTGTAATAGAGCTTGCTGATGGGCAGCCTGATGCGAACCTGATGAAATATAAGAAATGCAAAGAAACTGATTGGAAATCATATGCAATGCACATTATATTTGTAAATTATCAGGTGTTGTGTGAGCTCACTAACAAAAAAAAAAGAAAAAAAAAAAGAAAGAGAAGTGTTATAAAGCAAAAAGGGCACAATACAAGCTAGAGGTTGTACAGTTCCACTTTTTGCTTGGATGGTGAGAGTCTTTGGTCTTGTGTGCTAGGACCACAGTAAATTCCTGTAATCGACAGCACTGTTGCTCACAGAATATTTTTTTATCTGGGTATCAACTAAGAAAATTGACACAGGGCAAACTTTTTGAACGTGAAGTTCTGACTATGGAATACAAATTGGTTGCGGAGTCAGTTCCATATTGCTGCCAGGGCAGCCTTCCAGTCTGTGCTGGTTCCATCTGTAGTCCTTTGGCTCTAGACTGATCAGGAACATGAGCCCTGCACCATGGCTTCTCAAATACCCACTCATGGTTTTCAAGATATGACACATAACTCTTAAGTTCTATCACAATTGAAGGTAAAACCGTAGAACATGGGATTAGACACTTTAAGTGTCTCATGATTCTGCTTGTGAGCAATTGATTAGTTCAGAATAATTGTAAGTAGTAATAGAGTGTTCATAAAGTTTTAATCAGCTTTGGCTTATGTCTCTTGTACTTTGGAGGTGTGGTATGGCACCTTATTAAGTAGAAAACTGACTGGGGGTTCAGCTTACTCCTTTCTGTTTAACCCTGACTGTAGCATCTATACACTATATGGCCAAGACTCTTTGTTGCTTTTGTTTGTTTGTTTGTTTGTTTGTTTGTTTGAAACAAGATCTTGCTGTGTAGCTCTTGCGGGCCTGTTACAATGTAACCCAGACTGGCTTCCATTCTTGGCAGCACTCATACCTTAAACTCCAACATGCAAGCTTTCAACAAGATTAGTGATATGTTCTACATGGAAGTTTCATTGTATAGCCCAGGCTGGCCTCACATTTCAGAGGTCTGCTGGCCTCTACCTCTGGAATTCTGTAACCAAAGGTGTGCACAACAATGGCTCACCAATGAAGATCTCTAAGTAACAGTAATAAAAGGGAATTTGTGAGCAGCAGAGGAGAAATTATTTGAAAATCTAAAACACTAAAGAAAGTCAAGGAACTTTTTATAAACCAAATGAGACAATATGCCATGTATTTGAAATGGTAGTAGCCATTTTGAGAAATAGAGTTTGATGCTGGAGACCTGCCATAAATTCCAAGTCAGATTGGGCCTGAGGTGTGCTAGGGGACTCCCTGTAAACAAAGAAACACACTGAACAAAGAAAAGGCAAGTGCATGTCCCTTAGGTCAGAGAACCACTGTGAAAGCTTTTAACTAGGAGAAGCAGTTAGTAGGTCAGATACTATTTTAAATTGGGGATTCCTTGAAAGTTTCTCAGAAGCCATGATCTTCCACCAGGCTTTTCCCCTGAGCTGCCTTTAGTGGGAAATGTGGCAGCTTTCCTTTCTTTGCCTACACAGTATTTCCACCATCCTGGGTTTCCTCTACAGCTGCAGATGCTGTAGAGTTGCAGTCATTTACTTAGCAGGAACCGGCTAAGACTGGCTTTGCTTTTCAAAGTTACAGGCCTTAGGAACTGGCTACTGAATTCTGTGTTTATCAGAGCGGCTGCAAGGCTAAGTTTTTATAAGTAACAGATACCTGCACTTTGAGGAATTAAATCCTGGCTCCTGGATGTGAAGCTGTGCAATGTGTCTTTAAGCAATCAGCATCCTTTCAAAGAGTAAGAAATGGAAACTGTCTACTTCACCAAATAGGCATGGGCCTTAGACCACCTTTCACTTCAGTCACCCTTGACTGGATTCTGGGAAATGTTGCTATATAAAACCTGAAAGTAGGGCTGTTGAGATGGCTCAATGGGGAAGGGCACCGACTGTTCTTCCAAAGGTCCTGAGTTCAAATCCCAGTAACCACATGGTGGCTCACAGCCATCCCTAACGAGATCTGACTCCCTCTTCTGGTGTGTCTGAAGACAGTTACAGTGTACTTACATATAATAAATAAATAAATCTTTTTTAAAAATCTGAAAGTTTAATGTGTAGGTTGAAATACTGGATAGCTGCCAAAGTGACCTTTAGGTATATAGAGTGTGGGGAGGAGAATATTAGATGCTTAATCACATTTTGGTCCCAGCTTGTGCCCTCTGTCTTCTTTACATGAAAAGGAAAAGTCTGAACTGTGTTAGGCCTTTTACTATGGGTCTTTGTCTTGACTTGTCTATGACCAAATAGTCAGACTAACACAAAGGTCACTAAAAGGGCATTATTTTGCTTTTGGCTGTGATGGGCCTTCTGTACTCTAGGCACTGATCTGGATCTCTGGCCAAGGCCATTTAATGCTATTGTTTCTTAGAAAGTTCTCGGCAGTGCGTTCTTGTAGGAACAGAAGTTCATAATATAGGGCCAGAAGGACTTTTGAAGTCCATTTCACCCCATGTTTTCCTCGCTAAAGGGAATAACTGAAGCACAAGAGAGGCTGTCTCTGTGTTTGAGAAACATGGACGCATTCTCATGTTGAATGACTGAAAGGGATTTCACATTTTCAGTGTAGTTAAAATCTCTTAGAGCTGGCAGCAGATCATTGCTGGGTTTAAGGTTGCACCTGAAACCTGAAAGAATCAAAATCTCAAATCTTAGTTTCCAGGAATTTTCAAGGTCAAGGCTAAGTGACAAACTAGGGGAGGAACCTGAAGGGCTAAAAGAATTGATCTACTGAAGAGAGCACCCCCCCCCCCAAGTCGGTAGGGACTTCACCATTAGAAAATCACTAACAGCACTGTGAAGTTTTCTAAGGTGGACAGCAGGAAGCCTGTCCTTTTCCTACCCTCTCCCTCAGCCCCTCTTCCCCCACCTGTGTAGGATTTTGAGATTGAATGTGCATTGTGCACTGCTGCTGCAAGGTAGCTCTTCCCTGTGGCTGTGCTTAAGCAGCTGGCCAGGGAAGCCTGGGAGCTGAGGCTCCAGCCTGTGGATTCTCTTTCCTCAGACTTTAGTCTGGACCAGGGAGTGGTGTTCTCTCCTGTGGATGTGTGCATATATATTATTTACTTTATACTTTGTTCACGTAGTTCAGTGCATTCTTCCAGGCATTCTGGATGGGCACTTTAGCCTAGACATTTATTTCGGCATATTGTCATCTTGGGCTGCATGCATGTCCTCTCTTGTTTCTGTGTCCTCACCATGCCCTTCCCAGCTTCCTGTTAGCCAAAGGGAATCACTCTTTCGGAACCAAGAGCTCTCAGAGCAGAGCTGACCTCCCAGAAAATGCTCTTCTCTTCTGAATGCACCAGATGGGGGTGGGCCCGAAACTAAACAGCACTGTAGAGGTGGCCTAAAGGACCCGAACCCCCAGGCAGAGGTGGGGAGGTAAGGTCCTAGCAGTGGTGCTGAGTGAGGGTCCATGAGACCGAGTTCTTCTCCGGGGCAGAGGAAACTTTTACTTAGCTGGAATGGTACCTTGTGGTCCGAGTATGTGGAGGGATTCGGGGTTCAGAGTGCACCCCAGAACATAGGAGATAGCTCCATGTCCCCCTTTCCCTCAGGAGCCTTCTCCTCACTCCTGCTGCCTAGAACAAGGGGAGGAGGATCTCCACTGCCTGGCCTGCTGCATCATGCCCCTGCCTATCTCTACTCTCCATTCCCTCTGAGCCCTCCAGACCCTAGGAGGAGTAAGAGGGAGATCAATTGAGGCTTATCTCGACATCTGTCATCTCATTCTGGTGCTGGTCATATCCTGGGTCAGCAACACCAGAACATCCCAAGGCTGGGTGCCCAGGCGTGAAGTGCACAGAGGACCCAAGAGGTCTAGGCAGGGGACGCTTGTGATCCAGGGTCCCGGGTCCAGGGTGCTGTGCAGAGTGGATCGCAGAAGATGGTGCTAGCTAGGGGCAGGACTCAGACTTTCAGGCAGAGCCCAGCAGCTGACCACAGCCCCTCGGGGCGCTGCTGTGTCCCTGCAGGAATCAGAGAGGATGCCTGGGCCTGCAGCCAGCACCACCTTCAAGGCTTCCCAGGAGGAGCTGTCCCTGGGGCCAGCGTGGTTTACCCCACTGCTGCAGGACCTGGAGAGGATTTGTCCTACAGTGAATCGGAACAGGAGGGGCCCCAGAAGCTGATCTGTAAAGTGTCCACCTCTGGACAGATGGGGAACAAGGTAAGGCTCAGTCGTGGACCTGTGAGAGGGCTGTGGACAGAGGGAATGCTCTGGGAGATCTCTGGAAGTGGTATCCAGAAGAGTGGTGCGGGGGCGCGGCCTAGATGGGGCGTGGTCTAGCACAGAGGACTGGAAGGTGCTCTAGGGATTCCTGAGGTGGGTTGAAGAGATATCTAGGGTGTGTTCTGGAACACTTGTCTAGCCATCATAGCAAGCATCTTGAAGCACGGTTAGAGCCTTGTGGCGAGTTCCCACCTAGGAAACTTAAAGGGAGTTTGGTTGTTCACCCATGATCTGCATGCTATGGAAGCCCTGCCTGAAGCTGTATTCTGCCAGCCACTGTGCTTTCACACCCACAGCAAGCTGAGCAGCTTGAGCCTCTCAGTCAGTTTCCCTGGTGTGCTGTGCCCACAGGCTGCCCAGGCTTCTGTGTTGCAGGTTCCCTCAAAGTGCAGGGCTCAGACATCCACGTTGGTTCATCACAAATTAATTTCTTTAGGGTGTTTCAGGGTGTGGTAGTGCTTTTGTGGCATTTTTGTGCTGATTAGTCTCAAAGTTGAGCTTTCCTTTAATAATGAAGGCAGAGGCTACTGGATGTTAAGGGACTTAGATAGTCTAGCGTTCTTCTTAGTTTAGAAGTCTTCAACACCTAGGCTGTTGTTAGTGGAGGAGTTAAAGCAAGATTTTAAGGAGGGACCTGATTAAATTAGTGGATGCTCCCTCTAGTTACAGATTTGCAAAAGCAATTCATCTACAGTCATTTCATGACAATTAGCTGCCTAAGGCTTATGGGAGTCTTACATGAAAACAGTTTGGATTAGTGTTTGTTTGAGCGTGTGCTGGCATCTAAAATTCAGTAGATGTATACATGACAGTGACTTCAGTTACCAGAGTCAAAGGTTGCAACAGCCATGTTTACTCAGACACCTTGGAACTACTGTTTAATGGAGACGGATTTGAAGTTCATAGCATTTGTAATTTTTCTGAATTTTGATTTTTTTAAAAACTAAAGCTAACCATACTTTTAACTTGTGAAAACTTATTCAACAAAACAAAACAAAACAAACGAACCAAAAAAACCAAAACCCTGGCCAGGCAGTAGTGGCACAAGCCTTTAATACCAGCACTCCTGAGGCAGAGGCAGGCAGATTTCTGAGTTCAAGACTGGTCTACAAAGGTTGTTCCAAGACAGCCAGGACTATGCAGAGAAACCGTGTCTCAGAAAAAAAACAAAACAAAACAAACAAACAAACCTGGAAAAGTGAGTTAAAGAGAAAAATGGCAGGTTTCAAAAATGGCGCATCATATAATTATATGCAATGGTCAAAATTCCATGCCTATTAATATCAATATGAGCTAGTAAGATTCATGCCATTTGAAAAAAATTAGGGATGGTAGAAATTGAACTGAGGAAGTAAGATTGAACAAAAAATTTGATAGAGGGCACTCTTAAGTTGTGGGCTTAATGAACTTGAAAGATTGTATTGTTTAATTTTTGCATAAAGCATGTTTATGAAGACTACAATAAATCTAAGAAAATGTTTTTGTTTGTTTTTTTGTTTTTTGTTGTTGTTGTTTTTCGAGACAGGGTTTCTCTGTATAGCCCTGGCTGTCCAGGAACTCACTTTGTAGACCAGGCTGGTCTCAAACTCAGAAATCTGCCTGTCTCTAACTCCCGAGTGCTGGGATTAAAGGTTTTTGGGGTTTGTTTGTTTTTTTGTTTTTGTTTTGATTTTTTTTTTTGGTTTTTTGTTTCTTTGTTTGTTTGTTTTCTGTTTGACTTTCTGACAAACATTTGCCACGATTATGGCTAATTATCAAGCTTTGGAATACTGCTTCTGATTCATATCAGAATATCAGGAAATCTGCATTTTATACTGGCTCATATGTCAGTATTTATAAAAAGTGGTTTTGTGCTCAAACATCTGAAGTAAGAGTATTAAGTTGTTAAGACTAGTGAGCCTCTGCCTCACGACCCACCTCCTGCAGTCCAGGCTGTACCTCGTGCTGTGGTGCTCATCTCACATGGTGGCAGTCCAGGGTCTACCTCGTGCTGTGGTGCTCATCTCACATGGTGGCAGTCCAGGGTCTACCTCGTGCTGTGGTGCCCATCATGGTGGCTCTTAGCTCACATACTGCTCCTGAGGGGAGAAGGTGAGGTCTGTGGAGGAGGTAATTTAAGTAGAGCTACTAAAGGTAACAGTGGGTTCCTAGTCTTTGGGAATTATCCAGGTAAGAAGAGAAGCACCCTTAGGAGGATGAAGATATTTCCTCATCTTCTCCCTAGGAGTATAAGGTGAGAGAGGCTTGAGGGGAGGCGCAGGCCCCAGATTTGGCTAAGGCTTAGTTCGTTTTGAGGCCACACTTACAGTGTTTTCTCAGTCATCCTGAAGATACATCAAGACCCTCTAAGTATGACGGGTTAGGATTACTATTAGTGCGTTTAGTTCTGCATTCACACACTTATACATACTACAAGCTTAAATATACATGTGTAAATGAGCTCCTGATCGAGTAGTGTAGGTAGGCATATGGCCCATAGGTGAGTGTGTTGTTCATAGAACTTGAAAATATTTGAGGGCAGGAGCAAGGACTCGGTCTGTAAGGTGCTTGCTGTGCAAGTGGAGGAACTGAGTCACATCCCCAGTACTCATGTGTCTTTGTTGCCTTTTTGTTGTCGTGATAAAAATACTGCGACCAGGAGAGCTTATAGAAGTTTGTTTTTTGGGCTTTTACTTCCAGAAGCATAAGAGATCATCCTGGTGGGTAGGCATGGCAGCGTGAGGCAGGCATAGCAGTAGAAGCAGGAAGCTGCAGCATGATGAACTGAAGGCCTGAAACAGAGAGAGCCAACTGAGAGCAGTGTGAAGCTTTAAACTCCCAGACCCTGCCCCACCAGTGAGGTACTTCCTCCAGAAAGGAACTCCTAATCCTTCCCAAACAATGCCACTGACTGAGGACCAAGTGTTTACATTCCATAGACTGGGGGCATGTTTGTGTGGAGTGGGGGTAGGGTGGGGACAGGGGTGGGGGCAGTCATTCTTATTCAGACCCCTCTACCATATTTGATAAAAGACAGGTTGCAGGGAGGCAGACACAGGAGAATCCCAGTGAGTTGTTGGCCAAGCCAATCAAAGATTCAGGTTTAAGGATCAACCTTGTCCAAAAATTAAAGAGCAAAGTGACTGAAGAAGACAGCTGCAGTTCATGGTGTTTCCTGCCTTAATCCCAGCACTTGGGAGTCAGAGGCAGGTGGATTTCTGAGTTTGAGGCCAGCCTGGTCTACAAAGTAAGTTCCATGACAGCAAGGGCTACACAAAGAAACACCATCTCAGAAGAAGAAGAAGAAAGAAGAAGAAGAAGAAGAAGAAGAAGAAGAAGAAGAAGAAGAAGAAGAAGAAGAAGAAGAAGAAGAAGAAGAAGAAGAAGAAGAAGACGACAAAGAAGAAGAAGAAGAAGAAGAAGAAGAAGAAGAAGAAGAAGAAGAAGAAGAAGAAGAAGAAGAAGAAGAAGAAGAAGGTGGAGGAAGAGGAGGAGGAAGAGAAGAAGAAGACAGCTGACCTTGACCTCATCGAATATGTGCATGTGTGCCTGCACCTGCACACACACACACACACACACACACACACACACACACACACACACACATATCTTTCCATGAATGACTGCATAGTTATTAAATACTTGCAATGTGAATATTATCATTGGAACAAGGCACACTGACTTTAGTTCCCATTGAAGATCCCCAGGGTCATTCCCCTGTTTGGCAGGCAGTGAACAGTGCAGAACAGTTTGGGCTGGGGAGGCAGCTCACTGGTAGACTGCTTTGCTAGCATGCATGAAGCTCTGGATTTAGTTCCCAGTACTGCATAGAAACAAGGTGCAGTGGCACTCACCTGGAATTCTAATACTCAGGACATAGAGGCAGGGGATCAGTGCTGCAAGGCTATCCCCTTTTACAAAGGGAGTCCCAGGCCAGCCTGGGTTACATCAAACTCTGTCTCAAAACCAAACTAACAAAAGGCCAGAGTTTAAATAATTAACCTTATTTGAAATACTTTTTGTAAATATTTCATGATACACTAAAGTATTTGCATACTAAAATGGACATTGCTTTACTTGAAACATTTGAAAAGTGTCTAGGCATTTTCTTAATTGAAAACAAGCTGGCAATGGGTATTTTAATTATACTGCTCAGATGGCTGAGGCAAGAGAATGGTAAATTTGACTATAGCCTGGTCTATCTTATAAGGCCCTATCTCAAAACAACAATAAGACATGTATGTAGTCAGACATACTGTCAGAGTTAGGGTTTCATTTCTATGAAGAGACACCATGACCAAGGCAACAGAGGGAGAACATTTAATTGGGGCTGGCTTACAGGTTCAGAGGTTCAGTCCATTATCATCAAGGCAGGAGCATGGCAGTCATGGCAGGCATGGTATAGGAATAGTTGAGAATTCCACATCTTGTTCCAAAGTCAAGCAGGAGAAGACTAGCATCCAGGCAGCTAGGACGAGAGTCTACAAGCCCACCCCTACACTGTCACACTTCTTCCAATAGGGCCATGCCTTCTTTAACAAGGCCACACCTCCTAATAGTGCCACTCCCTGGGCCAAGCATATTCAAACCCACACATACTAACAATACAAGAGGCTACGGGAAAGGATTCTAGCCATGAGAGAAATCCCATCTTCCACTGATCTCTGGTTTCCTCTCAGAGGCAACCATAAGTGATTGGTGGTTTTAGACAGTGCACTAATCTCACCATTTTTGGGGGCAGAGTAGTGTATATGACAACTTTTAATGTAAAGAATAGGACATGTGTGTGTGTGTGTGTGTGTGTGTGTGTGTGTGTGAGAGAGAGAGAGAGAGAGAGAGAGAGAGAGAGAGAGAGAGAGAGAGAGAGAGAGAAAGAGAGAGAGAGAGAGAGAGGAGGGGAGCAGAGGGAGAGAGAGAGACACTGAGGGAGGGAGAGGGAGGGAGGGAGAGAGAGAGAGAGAGAGAGAGAGAGAGAGAGAGAGAGAGAGAGACAGACAGACAGACAGACAGACAGACAGACAGACAGACAGACAGACAAAGAAGTGTGCTGGCACTGCCCCAGCTCAGGACTAAGACTGTGCTTTGAAGGGCATGTAGTTTGAAAGTGATCTCCTGTATCTTAGCACCCTCCTCACTTCCATCTTTTTTATGTCTTTGGTCCATTTTGTTCTTCTTCCTATTGACTAGGTACATTTTTTTTCTCTTTACTCATTCTGTTTTTTACTTGTATCTTTTCTCCTGTCAGCGGAGTAGGATTCAGGTAGTTACATTTAGGTTGCTGTGTGATAAGCAAGATGATTTTGTGTCCAACTTATTTCCCAAAGGCCAAACTCTGCAGGCTTGAAAGAGATGCTGGCTTGAAAAAGGCAACTGGGAGCAGTAAGGTTTCCATTCTTGGTTTGCCTCTTTACCCTTCTGTGTGTTCCCTGTGAGGCGGAGTCCCCTTTAGACTCGGTGCTGTAGTATTTCATATGCATTTCGTAGGTATCAATGGTCTGAAAGGACATTGCTATGAACTCTGAATGTGAATAAGTCTGTGTGGGCCTTTTGTTGGCCTGTGAGTACAGTAATGTTTCATTATGCCTCAATGGCTGGAGATTGTTGCTCTACTTTCAAGCTGGCATGATTAATGGTTGGTCATACGGTGGTACACTCGGATGAGAACTGTCTCCATGACTTTCAGCCATTGAATTATCTCAGCCTGCCTGGCAGCGGTGGTGCATGCCTTTAATCCCAGCACTTGAGAGGCAGAGGCAGGCAGATTTCTGAGTTCGAGGCCAGCCTGGTCTACAGAGTGAACTCCAGGACAGCCAGGGCTACATAGAGAAACCCTGTCTCAGAAAAAAACCAAAAAAACCAAAATATCGGAAAAAAAAAACCAAACAAACAAAAAAAAAGAAACAAACAAACAAACAAAAAAACAAAAAAACAAAAAAAAACAATAAAAGAATTATCTCAGTCAAGGTCAGAAAGCTTTGTGTGTCAAAAATGTCTCCTGAGTAAGTAATGGATTTCTTATTTTGTTTGACATTCATGTATATTCATTGTTAATTCTGAATGGCTATAAATTGTTCTCTAAATTTGGCAAAAGTGTGCTAAACACAGAACACAGTCAGTTGATGAGTACCTTGCTTTTAATTAATCATGAAAGTAGCTTTACAGTGAGGCAATTTGGACTTCTGTTTTTCTTTGCTTTATGAGATATAGTTTAGGTAATTAAAACATTATTATCTGATATGGTGGTGCACGACTTTAATCCCACCACTTGGGAGGCAGAGGCAGGTGGATCTCTCTGAGGTTGTAGCCATCCTGCTTTATGTTGTAAGTTTCCCGGACATCCAGGGTTACACTGAAAGACCTTGTCTCAAAAAAACAGAACAAAATTAAAAACCTACCACACCCAAATCAAATAAACGGACAAACAAACAAACAAAGCAACATTCTACCACCGTCGATTATTATTAATTTTTTAATCATGATTTCTTCAGGGAGGAGACAATAGGGCATTTGGTCACTGACTTTCAAATTGTAAATTATTTTGTCTTGGGAGGTCATGGGAGTTTCTCCCTAGTGTTTAAAACAGAAACAATAAACCACAAGGTATCATTAAGAATCTTCAGCCTCTGTTCTGTGTGGAAATATTGAGATCTAGATCCAAATAAGATGAGAAGGGAGAAGTAAGAACAGAGGTTTCAGGACAAGTTGGAGGCAAAGAGGAACATCTGCAATCATCTGGGGCAGAACTCTGCCTACTTTCCTAAAGATCAAGTGCCAAACATGAATACCTTTTGGGCTATTAGGATTTCCTCAGAATTGCTCATCTTTGAGAATGATGGTCCAAGGAGGAAGGTAGAAGAGGGATGGAGTGATGTTTGTCAGAGGGTGCAATATTTCTGTCAGACTGATTAAGTAAGGTCTGGACTATAGAATAAGTGATTTTGATATAAACTACGTACAAAGCTGTTGTATCCGGCCAGCAGATCACAGCCTGGGTTCTAGCCTGGTAAGGCATTTTGGAAACCTGAAAGAGAAGAGGGGCTGGGATGTGAGAGATAAGGAAGGAACCAAGACAAAGTTCTCTGCTCAAGGATTAATTTTTACTATTCGGCACTCAGTTATTAAGGAAGGGGGAGGGGCCCGATTCCCGACAAATAATCTTGGAATCCAGTAGCAGGGTGACCACGTGTATGACTCTGAACAGCAAAGCAGCAGGTTACAGCAGTGTGTGTGGCAGAACAATTGAGCTGGCAAGCTCCATCCAGGTGTAAACAGTGGAACCATTAAGGCTGGGGGAGGAGAGGCTACATCTCCTCCCTGTTGTCAATAAAAATAAAAATGAAAATAGAAATAGAAATAGAAAAGGCTGGCCTGAGGAAAAAAATTTATCTATGCTCAATAGTTCGGCCAGAAATCTTAGGGTTAAAGAAAAAACCTGCCTCCATGGGACTCCCTAACTTTTCTTATGGTAAACTGTGTCTGGATAAGACTGTCCTTTCTATCCTAGTAAACAACTAACAGAAAAGCCCTGAGCTATAGGCTCTGACTTTATAATGCTAATTAGTGCTGAATAGGTAACTTCCTAGTTTAATTTGAAGTAGGGCATTGGATCCCTGACGAAGTTTGACTGAACAAATTTGAAATGCACTCTATTAAGAATAAAACTGAGTTGATATTCCTCCACATTTTTGGATGACAGGCGGGAAACAGGGAGAAGGGGGTAACGACTGGCTCCGTAGTGCAAGGCCAATTGGCTTTTTTGGGGGTGGGAGGCTGTGAAGTGCTTGCTCTTCCAACAGTACAGTCTCCAACCTCTCTCCCCCTATTAATTAAGTTTAAAAAGGCCAGCTGAATTTTAAGCAAAAGAGGAATTTTAGTCCTCAAGGTGATACTTGTAAGAAGACTCAGAATCTGTGTTCATCTGACGAATTAATCTCTCTGGCAGCCACTGTGCTCCATCTTCATCTGGTGAAAAAAAACACAAACCGAGCCCCTTCCCCAGATTAGAACCGGATCTGGACCCTTCTATTCGTTAGTCAGCGGGTCCTTCCATTTTACCAATGCATGAGAACTAGAAGTAACTGGATACCAGTGGCGATCCGCTGCAGACTGACCCTTAATATCAGTTTGCAAAAAATTTAGAACAAATAAAGTTAAGGCAAGATGGGCCTTTGGTGACCTTGGGGGGATATAGCTGCCCCTGTTCTGTCTTAAAAAGCCAATTCTTTAAGTTGAGATGAGCACGTTCAACTATTCTTTGTCCCATGGGGTTATAAGGAATTCCAGTTTTATGTTTGATACCGAATTCCTTACAGAATGAAATAAAATTTTTACTACAATAGGATGGCCCGTTATCTGTCTTAATAAGTTTAGGCAATCCCATACCATTAAAGGCTTACAGGAAATGATCAATTAAGTTTTTAGAAGCCTCTCCTGTATGGAGAGAAGGGATCTTACGGCATATTGAAGTTAAATGTACCACAGGTCTCAAATAAGGGTACTGATTGTGCAATATATAAACTGTCAGTAAAGATATTAAAAGCCTCATGCACAGAATGAAAGACCTTTAGTACTGCTGTTAATTTGGCTAACTGAGCCGAAAGGCCAGGGGTCTCTATGATAACTTGTTGATTATTAATAAGATATCCAGCTCACCCTTTAGAGGAGCCATCAGTAAAAATCAATAGTGCATTATATAAGGCTGTAAGGAAGTCATTTTAGGAAATATCACATCACGCGCATTTAAAAATTTTATCAACCTATCTTGGGCGTAGTAGCTGTCTATAGTTCCCTTAAAAGGCTAAACAATGATATCTGGCTCTAAGTTAATGTCTGCCTTCTTCCAGTGATCATCATCTGTGCCACTGCTTTGTGATATGGCAAGATATTACATTTAGGAGAAATCTTTGAGTGTATCCACATTAAAGGAAATTTTTTGCCATAGCAGTTCCATAGGCACATGAGTTGTATTAAAAATTAACAGATGCAGGGGCAAGGAGTAATCTATATAAGTGACAAATTGCTCTTCAATAGTTTTTTTCACTAGCTGTAAGGCCAGCAATCCTTCTGAGGTTAGGGATCTAGGGGAAGTGAGGGATGTGCTCTGAATTAACTTTGCTAGGTAATTTAGAATATAGGAATCTCTAACATTGGATGAATATTAGACCAGTCTAAGATTGAGTTAGAATGACTGGTCACACTGAAGAAAAGAGAAAAATCATTATGACTCTATTAAATGACTAATTTTACTAAGTCAGTATATACAGTCTCTGATGAACTATTACCATAAAGTTAAAAGGCTAGACGCTCGTCTAAACTGGAAAAATGGCAAACAAGGATGGATCTAAAACATGAATTTAATTTAGTTTTTTAGTCATTACAATCAGGACACTGAGTCAAGTTACCTGCCAGCTCGTCACACGAATTAATAAGCTTCTGCAGCATTCTGTGGAGAGAGCCTGTCTTTCCCTTTCCTAATAAGGTAGCTGTTTTAGGGTCAATCTATAAGCCAATAAGTAGATCCTTTTAAGGTACTATAAAACATTTATTAAATTCTTTGTCATTTAAATTTCAAAAAAATAAAGGTATGTTTTAAATAGTGTGCATGGGAATGCACTAAATAGTATTCACGGGAATACAATTTCTCTCTTTTTTGTCTTTTAAGAAGTTAAAGTTTTAAAACTTCATAATACCTAACCTTTTGAATTAATAACTTGTTGACAAGACATTTTAAACACTTGGCTGTAAAGGGGCAGTGACTAACTGCACTTTCAATCATTTTTCTTAAGGACCGGTTGTAACTAGAAAGCTTGAAAAGTTATTGAGTCACATGTGCATAATTTATTTATTTATTAACTAGAAATATGTATAAGCAATCACAAATTTGAGAATTAATAGTATCTGAGGGATGAACAATTTTAAGCAATTGTGAGCTCAGAGATATGGCATTGACTATTAATATACAAATTAAGGTTTGATTGTTCAGCATTTTAAAACAACATCTACAGCCCACAACTAGATTATCTGTGCTGAAACAGGGGAAACTGTGTGTCTTAAGACTCCGCCCCACAGCAGCTAGTTGGGCCCACGTGGGCCAACGATCAGCTGGGAAGATGAGAAAAATGACTTTACAATAATGTTTTTTCTGGCCAAAGAATTGTCTTGGGAACAACTAATATTTAATTACCAATGAATATAATTAATAACAATTATAAAAGCTTTCTTTATTTTTTTTTTGTAAAACCTTTTGTAGTAAACTAAACCCTAAGTAATAAAAGGATATTGTCTCTGAATCTCTTGGGTGAGAGCAAGGATTTAAGGTAAACTTCCCTTGAGAAGCATTAGTTAATAAAATACTTTCCACTTAGGAGACAAATTACACTGAAAGATTAAAACTCTTGGCTTCTTGTATAGAAGCAGAAACAATAAAAATTTTTCTTACATAAGGTAAAGTTACACTAGCCATACCTAGAGACAGAATTTTCTAGTGATTACCAGTTCACTAGAAGCAAAACTCTTTAAATTTAAGCATTATTTTTAAACATCTGAATAGATCTGCAACACTGTTAAAAAGAAATTTTCTTGAACACAGGGAAAAACTTTCTCAGGCACTGTTTGCAAAACACAAGAAGGCCACAAGCCGCTCTGGGGCTGCCCAGAGCCCTGCATTGACTCAAATATAAAATATTTTTTTAATCTGAGCATCCTGGCCCTCCTGTAATAAGGACTGATTCTAGAGAAACAATATAATGGTCTACGCCTCTAATTTTTGATACTCTATCATAAGATGACTTACAGTTAAAACGTTTTTCACAACTTTAGTGTTGTGGAAAAATTGTCCATACTGCAGTTTCCTGACAGGCAGCAACTATAGCCAAACTGACTGTTTGAGGGTCTGATATATGCACAAAGACAAACATAACTAGATAATTCTGTCACAGTTTTGTATGAAGTGAGCTGTATGAGTGCTCTCATAAGATGATTACTCTTGTAATTATCTTAATTAACAATATATGGGTGAGTAGAAAATCTTAAATTTGTAATCAAACTGCAAGCTGCAGTCAATGGAACAATGGCAGTTGTAACCATAATTTTTAAGTTTCTTGTGCAAGATTAGGATAATACCTACAACCTTGGGAAAGCAAAACCCAAGTTTAAAACAATTTATCATCTTTAAAATCAATATAGGAGCATTACTATCATATGACAAAGTTTGGCTGTCAATTAATACCTATGAATACCTATTAAAGCAAGCTCTAATACTTTAATAAAGAGGCATTGCTTTAAATCTTATCTTAAATTTTACTATTTAGGATAGGAACCACATTAATTATTATCTAAACTAGAAATATCTTTAGAGACCCAGTCTCTTGGTCTGCCTTATGCCACCTGTCTGTAGGACTCTAAACTTGAGTTATCAAATTTAACACTAACCATCTGTAACAATGTAACAATTATTAATCTTAACCAACAACTTATGAGCTGATTGTGAAAACACTCAGAGCACATTACCAATAAAAAGGAACCAAATGAAGCAGTTACATTTAGACCAATCAGAGAATATTAATTTTTGTAGCTACAATGATAGAATAAAAGGCACTTTACCATTTGTCAAACACATTAATCACGAACCATTTATCAGCTTTTTTACTCCGAAAAAAGAGGCTGTGCACTCGCCCTTTTTTCCTAAAACGAACAGTTTTTCCAGCAGGGGCCCTCCTGCTATGTGTCTGATTCCTGGCTGAAGCACTGGGCAGCTCTCGACTTTGCAGATAAAGTTTTTTTATACCATCTTTATTATCCAACATAAAACATAGAACATTCATTCATACGGACTGGACACGAACATACATGAATTGAACATGAGAACAGATTGGTGCACCAGACATTAGACAAGACACAAAAGGGGAAACAGTACTACTTCTGCTATAAGGCCCAGAGATAACAAAGCATGGCACTCCTGAAATTTTCTCTGCTTTTTGGGATAATTTCCTCCCTCATGATGCAATCTGCCTGATTATTAATTCCCTTTTAATAAACCCTTTCTTTTCTCACGCCTAAAAATGTAGCTTCTGTGAGCCACGGCCTACCGCCTGTTACAGTACCCAGCTCCTGTTAAGCTTCACTGCTGAACCTAAGTGAATTAGGTCTCCGGTTTAAAGCTGTTTCAGCTTAGTCCATACCGACCTTCTCCAGTATGAATTTCCTTTATCCTTTAATTATTTTCTTCTTCTATGGACCTCCAAACCAGCAGTGTCTCTTCCAAAAATCCTTTGCTGTTTCTCAGTCCCGTGTTGGTTCGCCAAATGTTGTGTCAGGCCAGCAGATCACAGCCTGGGTTCTGGCCTGGAAAGTCATTTTGGAAACCTGGAAGAGAAGAGGGGCTGGGCTGGGAGAGATAAGGAAGGAACCAAGACAAAGGTCTCTGCTCAAGGTTGAATTTTTATTTTTCGGCACTCAGTTATGAAGGAAGGAAAGGCCCGATTCTTGCCAAATAATCTTGGAGTCCAGTAGCAGGGTGACCAAACAGCAAAGCAGCAGGTTACAGCAGTGGGCATGGCAGAACAATCGAGCCTGCAAGCTCCATCCAGGTGTAAACAGTGGAACCATTAAGGCTGGGGGAGGGGAGGCTACACAAAGCAAAGATAAATAAAAAAGAAAGACTTGCATTCCAAAGATCCATCATTTTCCTTGAGTCTAAGTGTTTGTGCTCACCTTCACCAGGTCTCTGGAGACCTGTGTTCATCCAGATCTGAGGGCTCATCCAAAATAGAGTCCTGAACCAGCTGTGGCCAAGTGTTCCTGTGTTGTTGGCTGATCTCTGTCTCAAGCTTCAGAGACACTGGAGGGGCAGCCTTGGCCTTCAATCGCCAGCCATTCCAGGTCCTCTGCCAGCTAATGGAATCTTCCACAGAGGCCTGTCATCTCAAAAATAGAAGCTAGGGTATTCCAAAGATTGGGATGCCACACTACAGTCATGATGAGTTAGTTACATGAGACCATACAAGTTAACTAATGTCTGTATGACTGTTTGCCTTATTTGAAAGTGAGTAATGAGATCATCTTAAGAGTGGTTGCTAAGAATAAAATCACTGATAACATGAATGATAGGACTGTACAGAGCATGGGCTTAATTTTCTGGGTCCACTGCAAATAGCTGGGAGAGTTCAAAACAAAACCAATAGAAACAACAGAAATACTAACAACAATAATTTTTAGAAAACCTTCTGAGTGCTGGAATCACAGGCATGTACCAACTCTGGCTAACATTTGTGTGCTTTTATAATAAACAGACACACAAACAAACAAACAAACAAAAAACCATCCCTATTCTAGTTCTAGCAGTTGCATCAGAGAGAGCATCAGATTGCAGATTGCCCTTTCTAATTCATTGAAGAATTGAGTTGTAATTTTGATGAAGATTGCATTGAATCTGTAGATTGCATTTGACAAGATAGCCATTTTTACTATATTGATCCTGCCAATCCATGAGCATCGAAGATTTTTCTGTCTTCTGAGATCTTCTTTAATTTCTTTCTTCAGAGACTTGAAGTTCTTATCATACAGATCTTTTGCTTCCTTAGTTAGAGTCACACCAAGGTATTTTCTATCGGTTATTACTCTTGTGAACAGTGTTGTTTCCCTAATTTCTTTCTCAGCCCATTTCAAAAGACCAAGTAAGAATCAGTGTCAATCTCTTACTCCCTGCAGATCAGGATGTTAGTAAGCTCTTAGCTGTTGCTCTAGCACTAGGCCTGCCTGTCTGTGGCCATACTTCCAACCATGATGACCATGGACTCTATGAAACTCTAAGCAAGCCCTCTGTTAAAAGCTTCATTGTATGTTACCTTGTTTATAGTATTTCATCACAGCAATAGAACAGTTACTACCACAGGCAGGAAAGAGTTTCTCTCAGCTTACAGTTATAGACCATCATGAACTGAAGTCAGTGCAGGACGCCATGGTGGAGCCCTGCTTACAGGCTTGCTCCTCATGGCTTGTTCAGCCTGCTTTCTTACACCACAGGACCACCTTCCAAGGCAACCCACTTCTTGCAGTGGGCTTAGCCTTACCACATCAATCCTTAATCAAGAAAATTCCCCACAGACTTGCCTACAGGCCAATATGAGTCAATTTTCTCAAACTCCTCATGAGGAAGCCACCTCTTTCTTATATTTCTTTTGAGGAACTTCCATGTTGTTTTGCCTGTGGCTCCACCAATTTACATTCTTGCCTGGACTGCACACAGCTATCCTTTGTGAGGCAGTGGACTGTGTCACCAGAGGACCATCACAACCGGTGACATTGCATAGAGTTTTCTATTGTGATGGGGTATCTAGCTAGGCTCTAAGTGATTAGCCAATGAGCTTTCCTCCAATTCTGTGAAAGATATTCAATCTCTGGTTCACCCAGAGTAAGACATGTGCATTTTCATCTGCCCTGAATAAAACAGTTTAGACAAGCTAGGATTGTCTTCTTCATCAAGGACCTGAAGGGTGTGGGGGACAGTGGGCTGTGGTGGGGTGGGGAGGGCAGGGGGGAAGGCTTTGACACACAGAGCTGTGGTTAAGTCTCCTGTGGAGGACCCCTCTTCTAGCCCCTCCATAGTCCTGGCACTCACCTGGAGCTAAGCTGAATTCCCCACACTGGGTTCAAATAGGGCTACTGGCTCCTGTCCCCAACTCATTGACATCCCCAGTGGTGTCTGTGTACACAGGAGGATTGGGACCACCATTTTCAACTCCTCATGGTTCCCAGCAGCTTCTGGATCCCAGGACTTTGAGAACCACAGCCTCCAATGGATTCCCCCTCCCCCCAACACTGCTCTTTTCAGCCATAGAAACACAGGCTGGGCCCCCTATCTGAGACTGTTTCAGCCTTCCCTGAGCAATGTGGCTCAGCACCCCAGGGGCTAGCAAGAAACACAGCCTAATATCCCTGAGTTTTGCCTTCCCCAAGTGGCACATTGGTGTCATTCCTGACCCCCAGAGGGGAGGCAGAGACACAGAATGATGCCTTTACTGTATGCTGTCAGCAGGGCCTGATCTCTCTGCTCTGTTTTTGATATATGTGCTCACAGGTATGGAGTATGAGGCAGCATGTCACTGTGGTTGATTTGCACTTCCTTGGTGCTTAGGGATAACAAACCCTTATCATAGAAATTAACATTTAGAGTCCTACTTGCTATCATGTGCCAACATACATCCTAATAGATTTAATAGTTGGTATGTTAAATGAATTTTTTAATTGAAATTTGTTATATAGAGCTTCTATTGCTGCAATATCATAACCAAAGTAACTTGGGAAGGAAAGTTTATTTGGCTTATACTTCCACATCACAGCTCATCATGGAAGGAAGTCAGGACAGGAACACAAAGAGTAAAAAAATCTGGAGACAGGAGCTGATGCAGAGGCCACTGGGGAATGCTGCTTGCTGGCTTGTTCCTTATGGTTTGCTCAGCCTGATTTCTTATAGAACCTAGCACCACCAGGCAAGTGATGGTCCCACCCACAGTGGGCTGGGCCCGAATCCACCAATCTAATTAAGAAAATGTCCTATAGGTATACCAACAGCCTGATCTTGTGGAGGCATTTTCTCCATTGAGCTTCCCTCCTCTCAGATACTTTCAGCTGGTGCCAAGTTGACATAAAGTTAGCCAGCACAGAATTGTTCAGGCCAAAATTTACTTTTCCAATGAAAGCAGTGATTCAGTGAGCTTATGTCCCTGCAATTCCCTGACATCAACAAGTTGTCATCATCAGAACCCCCTTAGCAAATGTTCTCAACAGAACATTCTTTGAATCAGTGGCCAAAGTGGTGTTCCCCTAACAGCCAGAAGACCAGGGCCACCAATCTGATCTGCTTGTAGAAGTCACCCTATAACTCACTTGCAAACATCTACAGCTTCATAGCAATCCATGCAGCAACCTTTCCTTTGAAACCTTCAAAAGCACTACAAGAACAAACCTGAGAGCTGAGATTGACCTGAATTAATCTTGTGGTGAAAAAATAAATAGAGTGGAGTGTTTCCTCCATCTGTGATCCACGAAGAGATCAACAAGAATCTTTAAAAGTGAACATGCAATCCAAAATCAAATCCCAGGAAAGAAACCAGTAGAAACAATTTGTGCTTTGTCAGGAACTCTTTCTCGAATGACTCAAGGAAAATTCCGGATGTCAGCTGGTCCATTTCTTCAGCTGTGAAGATTTGATATTTAATGGCAGTAGATGATAGATGAGAGGCTTCATTCAATGTTTCAAAAGATTTTTAATCTCACAGATGAGAACATAGGCAAACCCAAGGATGAGGTGATATATCTTTCAAATTGATTCTTAAAACTACTGCATCATAATGTCACTCTGTTGGGTTAGTTATTTATCTTGGTGCTTTGGATGTGGCTGTGTATTATGCCATGGTATCTTTTTCAAATATAAAAGATGAAAAACTTCTTCAGTACAATCTACAGCTACAAAAACCTCCTGCAAAGTGGCTGGAGGCTCAGTGGTGGAGAATTTGCCTGCCCAACATGTACAAGGCCCCAGACTCTAGCCTCAGCAACACAAACAACATCAATAACAACAAGCCAACAACAAATGAACCATACAAACTACACACTGTTGGGCTGTAGAGGGAGAGAGTAAACTTAAATAATTTACTGTCACAGAAACGGTAGTTAAGCACCTCAGGTAACTATCACTGTCATGAGATCCAAAGCACACAAAGATAGTAATCAAAATATGGTTCTGAATACAATTTAATGTTTGTTATAATATTAACCGACAAGTAATATACAAATTTGGTAGATACCAGGGAACTTAATACATGTTCATCTCTTTTCTTCTCTCTACCAAAAGAATTATGACAGAGAGAGAGAGAGAGAGAGAGAGAGAGAGAGAGAGAGAGAAAAGACATCAGCTTTTTTTCCCCCCCGTGTTCCTCTTGATCAGGCCAACTTGAATCTCACTGTAAGCTGAGGATGAATTTCTGCTTCCCACATGTCTACCTGTAGAATTCTGAGATTACAGACACGATACACCATACCTACCTTACACAGTGCTAGGGATTGAAACAAGGGCTTTGTTTATACTAGCTAGGTAAACACTCCACCAAGGGTGCTACATCCCAACCTGTAAAATGCCACATTTTACAGAAAGAAAAGAAAAGAAAGGAAGAGGAGAGGAGAGGAGGGAAGGGGAGGGAAGGAGAGGGGAGGAGAGGGGAGGGGAGGGGAGGGGAGGGGAGGGGAGGGGAGGGGAGGGGAGGGGAGGAGAGGAGAGGAGAGGAGAGGAGAGGAGAGGAGAGGAGAGGAGAGGAGAGGAGAGGAGAGGAGAGGAGAGGAGAGGAGAGGAGAGGAGAGGAGAGGAGAGGAGAGGAGAGGAGAGGAAAGGAAAGGAAAGGAAAGGAAAGGAAAGGAAAGGAAAGGAAAGGAAAGGAAAGGAAAGGAAAGGAAAGGAAAGGAAAGCGAAAAGGAAAGGAAAGGAAAGGAAAGCGAAAAGGAAAGGAAAGCGAAAAGGAAAGGAAAGCGAAAAGGAAAGGAAAGCGAAAAGGAAAGAAAATAAGGCAGGTACATTTCTAGATAGTAGGCAACATCTTTATTACTAACCTGAGATAACAGTTGGTATCTTGTTTTATTACCAAAATTGTTGCTCCGCAAGGAGAGAAAAATAATTAAATCTTAAAATAGTATGAAAAGTGAAGCCAGCTGACAATAGTCGGGAAAGGAAGCATCTGGTTTAGACTCAGGAAAAAGCCCACTCAGGTAGAGTCCCCACTGCCCCTGCCTGCCCTGGGTCTGCTTGGGTAAAGGAGACTTGGGTGCCTGGAGGAAGAAAAGGCCCAGGAGCTGTCTACTGCAGACTTCCAAGAGAACAGAAAGAAATGCCTGGGTTCCAGTCCAGCATTGCTGAGTTCTTGGAGAGGACCTTCATGCCTGCAAAGGAAAAGGTGAATCCTGAAGATACAGCTCCAAGTGACAAGGCTTGCTCTGAGGCTATGATAGCTGATGAAGAATTATGTTCCTCTTAAGGCAATAAGAAAGGAACGGAAGAAGAATGAAGACTCAGATACTCACAAAAGACTACCGCTTGCTATCTTCCTGCTTCATTCTGAATATTGTCCAAAGATCATGATTGAATCCCAGGGCTTGTCCATGGGGAATGTAGCAAGGAAATTGGTGAGATGTGCTCTGAACAGACAGCCCAAGATAGACCACCATGTGAAGAGAAGGCAGCTGAACTAAAGGAAGTATGAGCTACAGGATATCGCATGCCTTGAGAGGGCAGAGGTGATGCAAGATAGAAGGGCCCTGGTGGGCCAGAAGGCTCAAGGAAGTATGAATAGATGAAGAAGAGGAGGAAGAGGAAAAGGAGGAGGAGAAGATGGAGGAGGAAGAGGAGAAGGAGGATGTAGAAGAAGGAGGAGGAGGAGGAGGGGAGGGGGACAGGAGAATAAGAAGAAAGTGGAGGAGGAGAAGAAGAGGAAGGAGGAGAAAAAGAAGAGGGAGGAGGGAGGGGGAAGGAGGAGGAGGAGTAGGAGGACTAGGACGACGATGAGGACGAGGACGAAGAGGAGGAGGAGGAGGAGGAGGAAATGAGGCAGAGGAAAACCAAATGGTTAGTCTGCTATTCCCATTGAATTTGTGGAGGCCCAGTTACTATTTCATTACAAATGTGAAACTTAAGTACAGCTTAACACTGACTTCTCTATAAATATCATACAGTTTTTTGTTTTGTATAGGATCCCTACCTACTTCAAGACTCAGGAAACAGTATTGAAGAAGCTATGGAAAGAGTGAGTGTAAAAACCTGATGAATGGAGAAGAATACTGTGAGAGGCTGGCCTCTGAACACACCATGGTTGTTACACACACAATCACAGCAGCTGTGTTTACCCATGCAAGCCCTTCACAAGATCCAGAGAGTTAAACTTTCCATTGTGGAGGGGGAGGGATTCTCAATACCCCAACCCCTTCCCTTGCTGAGTTGCTAATGGCAACTGATAACTGCTAAAGGACAGAGAGACACTTTTCTTTGAGAAAGGTGGCCATTGGCAAGTTTCCCACACCCCTGGGTATGACCCAGCAGGCTTGCACATATACAGGAAGCACCAGTTGGACTTAGTGGGTGATTTTATGAAACAACATGAAGTTGGGAGAGATACAGGAGACTTGTTGGAAGTGTGGTGGTCCAAGTGTATGGGAGACCTGTTGGGGGCAGGAGGTGATAGTGGTAAGGCTAGAGGGAGTGAACAAGGAATGACTACAACTAAGATACATTGTGTACACGAATGAATGGTTTTTATTGTATGTTATCAGGATGTAGCTCACTAGTGGGTGCTTGCAGTGCTAATTTAATATTCACAAGGTCCTGAGTTCAATCCCTACTACTGTGGTAGAGAAAGAAGTTTTTAATACAGTCTGTAGCTCCCCCTTCCCCCAGGGTTTGTTTATGTGTTCATTTGTTTGTTTGAAGCAGGTTCTCTGTCATCAAGCTAGGCTTACACTCACACAGATCCCCCTGCTCCTGCCTCCTTGGTGATGCAGTAATGGTTACTCCACCACCATCTCAAGCTGGAGGCTTTTTGGAGGCTACTATATACTTAGATTTTTAAAGTTTTGATGTTGAGTGTTCATAAATACTTAGCAGTTTCTTTAATGACTTGCATGTGGTAGCACGGTCAACTTCATAGGCATTCATACTACTAGTATCTCCTTTTTAAGGATGTTTGTAATACAATTGTGAAAATTAAAATATAAAACATATTACTAGAGACCATCATGAACAATGTGCATACTAGTTTTTAAATGCAAGTGAAAATGTGAGGTGTGACATCGCCGCCTATCTTTGCATCCTCCACTCTTTCTCCTGGCTCTGTTCCTCTTTTATGCAAGCTCATAGAAGTAAGAAAGGGAAGGAAGGAAGAAAGCAGGGAGGGAGGGAGGGAGGGAGGGAGGGAGGGAGGGAGGGAGGGAGGGAGGGAGGGAAAGAAAGGGAGAGAGAGGGGTGGAGGGATGGATGGAGGGAGAGATGGAGGTAAATGGAAGGAGGGAAGGGAAAGGGGAAACCCACATACACTACAATAAAAAAAAGAATTATTCAGAGGCTCATGGTATCAACACTTATCTCACAATAACATATTGTGAAACCATCCAAAAATGCTTTAAAGCATAGTTATACAAGGGTCTCATCATTTCCCTCCCATCTTTAAAGCCACCAAGAACTGACAGACTTC
Source organism: Mus spretus (assembly GCA_921997135.2). Taxonomy (NCBI): domain Eukaryota; kingdom Metazoa; phylum Chordata; class Mammalia; order Rodentia; family Muridae; genus Mus; species Mus spretus. The sequence goes on along the minus strand of OW971690.1, from coordinate 12,464,287 downwards.
CCTTGCATTCTAACATACTGTTCAACCCAAAACATTTCAACTCTGTGGAAGTGAAAATGAAAAACAAAATAAAACAAAACATAGCACAAGTCTGCAAGAGAACCCAGTTTAAAGAAAAGGTAATTCAAAATTCCTGATACTTATTCAGTCTTTAGAAATCATTTGAAAGGGTGGGAAGGATCAGGGGTTCAAGGCCTTTGAGAGACATTGCCTCAAAAAGCCAAAGGAATAAAAACTACTTGCACCTTTGTGCCTATGTTGTCCCAGATGTAGCTGTCATTTGTGAGACTATGCCGGGGCCTAGCAAACACAGAAGTGGATGCTCACAGTCAGCTAATGGTTGGATCACAGGGCTCCCAATGGAGGAGCTAGAGAAAGTACCCAAGGAGCTAAAGGGATCTGCAACCCTATAGGTGGAACAACATTATGAACTAACCAGTACACCGGAGCTCTTGACTCTAGCTGCATATGTATCAAAAGATGGCCTAGTCGGCCATCACTGGAAAGAGAGGCCCATTGGTAATGCAAACTTTATATCCCCCAGTACAGGGGAACGCCAGGGCCAAAAAGGGGGAGTGGGTGGGTAGGGGAGTGGGGGTGGGTGGGTATGGGGGACTTTTGGTATAGAATTGGAAATGTAAATGAGCTAAATACCTAATAAAAAATTGTTTATAAAAAAAAAACAAAAAAAAAACCAAACAAACAAAAAAAAAAACACAAAAAAAAAAATCAAAAAAACAAAAAAAAAAAAAAAGAAAGGGTGGGAAGGATCAGGGGTTCAAGGCCTTTGAGAGACATTGCCTCAAAAAGCCAAAGGAATAAAAACTACTTGCACCTTTGTGCCTATGTTACCCAGAACTAATAGTGTCTCACTTGGATCCCCTGAGTGGCAGCTGTGGCTCAGTTGAAATCTGAGTTTCTCTATGGGCCTTACAGGAGAGAGTGTCATCATGGTACCCTCTGGGTTTGTTATGGTGGATGTGAAGAGAACATCTACTTCATCCCTCAGCAGTGCTGTGAGAATGTCCGGGAGATCACATGGTGTGCCCTATCTGAAAAGGTTGCCTGATCCACGTAGTCTTCTTAAATCACAGTCGCCTGTCCATACTTTACGAAAAAAAAAGCTTTACACAGAGTGTGAAGAACATAAGAAAAAGAACAGTACACAGAATTAAACCTGGGAGAGAAACAGAGATAATGGGCAGAATGACACAGGCACACATTTACAAAGCACTTTCCTTGGTCTGGGAACAGACAGAGTCAGATATGATTGGCCAGAGCAGTGGTTCTCAACCTTCACAATTGTGACTCTTTAATAAAGAAAACTCCCTTTTCTTTGGAACATAGGGAATCAACTAGAGGGCAAATATAAATGATAAACTTCCTGTCCCAACTTCAAAACATTATCTTGCACATTTTCCCGTTCTGAAATACAACCAGACAATTTAAGTGGGCATCAGAGAGCAATGGTCATCCTGGACTGTACAATAATTACTACATTGTAGCCTCATAGCCATTACTTCTCTAATATCTGTCTTCCTGAATTGCGAAGATGAGCAATGAGGATGTTGCTAGTTCTACCGTGATACTGTACTCACAGTAAACATAAGACTCAGGAGGTAGGGCAGGGAGTGCAATGGCCTGAGTTGAGATGAAACCTCAATTTTAATGTGTCTATAAGTTCAGGATGCTGTCCCTTGGCATTATCATCGCTGGCTTCTGTGTTCTTATGCTGGGTCTGTTGAATCTGTGCTATAATGCCTGCTAACCTCACAGATAAAGAGTGAAAAATCATGTATGTCTTCTTTGGGAAAATATCTGAATTTCACTACCTTCTTGAGCCACACAATATCAATATGCAGAGCTCAAAAATCAAGGAGAGATAGGTGAAGCCTTCAAAGTTGAGGTCTTTTTCTTCCAATTAGGGTGCATATTTTTTTCCAATGTGATTTTTCCTCTTCTCTTTCACTAAGGGTGGCTTGTGTGTTTGCTGGCCTAAAGGGTCCTGGATCCACCAAGAAGAGGCTTACTCTATACAGGATCAATTTTACCAAGAAAAGGATTGTTGCAGAATCATGCCATGGCACCAAGAAGGTCAACTACACTGTCTTAGGTCCAGCTGACCAGGTAGAGAACTGAAGACCTGAGCTATCTAGGGAAAGAAAGAAGCATGCAGTGTCATACAGCTCTCTATGATGCAACTGCTAGAACTGGAATAGGGATGTTTGCTTGCTTGTTTGTTTGTTTGTTTACTATAAACACATACAAAAGTTATCCAGAGTTGGTACATGGCTGTAATCCCAGCACTCAGAAGGTTTTTAAAAAATTGTTTTTGTTAGTATTCCTGTTGTTTCTATTGGTTTTGTTTTGAACTCTCCCAGCTATTTGCAGTGGACCCAGAAAATTAAGCCCATGCTCTGTACAGTCCTATCATTCATGTTAATCAGTGATTATATTCTTAGCAACCACTCCTCAGATGATCTCATTACTCACTTTCAAATAAAGAAAACAGTCATGCAGACATTAGTTAACTTGTATGGTCTCACACACACGCACACACACACATGCACACACACATGCACACACACACATACACACACACACACTCACACACACACACATGCACAAACACACACACACACCTTCTGAACCCAGGGGTCAGGGAGAATCTCCTTCTTGCCTTTAGGATTGTGATTGGCCTGTCTCTCTCAATGGATTGCAGCTTCTAGCAGAGCAGGTGGATTTGATTGTCAATCACCTAGTTTCTCCCAAAAGGCTAAGCCCAGAGATATTCTTGTGAATGATGACAGAAATGAATGATTGGATGGGATGTAAGTGGGAGGCTGGATAACTGAGTATATGGTTACAGGTTTGTCTGTTTCCTCTGTGTGTGTGTGTGTGTGTGTGTGTGTGTGTGTGTGTGTGTGTGTGTGTGTGTGTGTGTGTGTGTGTGTGTTTGTGACTTATGTGGGCAGCCTGCCCAAGGTATCTTAATCTACCTGATTCTTGGTCCAGTGGCCACTGATCTTCACTCTAGCCTCCTCACAGAGCCTTTTTACCTCCTTGCAGGATGCTTGCAGCACAACCTGCTCCTCCCACAGTTTTCTGTTCTCTTGTTTGACCATGGTCACTTTTCCCTCGAGTTGAGTCAACTCTTTTGAGAGATGGCTATGGAGAATGCATAGCCACCATCAAGAAATGGTGAGCCCAGCCAGCTTCCATCTGCCATCCCCCACCTCCAAGTACCACCATACTTGAAAGGTCCCAGGTAGCCAGACAGCCCCAGACTAGAGTCCACAAAAGTCTTGCCAGTATCACTAAAAGGCAGGCCAAATCCAGAACACAGACAAATTCCAGAAAGGCACTTCTGAAAACTCTGACACCAAAATGGAACCATGAACCTCCAAAAGCAGGAAGTGTTCCCTCCCACCCCCTTGCTTATCTGTCCTTACTATTAGGAAAACTTCATCGGATAGAGGGCAAAACTGCTTTGGGATGACAGAAAACCAAATGGAAATGCAATCCAACTCTATGTCCTTTGGAACCCAGCTCTCTACATCCACTTTAAGAACTCCAGAGGCCTGTTCACATTCTTTATGCTGGCCCTTAGGACTTCAGTTCTTTTACCTCACCTAATACCAGATCAGGTTTCCTTCTCTCCCCAACTCCCCACTGTCCCTGTCACTTTCCCTCCCGGGTCCTTCCCTCCTTCTCCCACTGGTGATTGCTTTCTTCTCTCTCCCAGGTGGGACTAAGGCATCCTTACTTGGGCACTTCAGTTTGTTGACCTTTTCGAGTTCTTGGAATATATCTTGGGTATTCTGTACTTTTTTTTTTTTTTTTTTGGCTAATATCCACATATTGGTGAGTACATACCATGCATGATTTTTGGGTCTGAATTACCTCACTCGTGATGGTATTTTCTAGTTCCATCCATTTGACTGCAAGACTCAAGATGTGCTCATTCATTATAGCTGAATAGTATTTCCTTGTGTAAATCAACCACATTTTCTGTATCCATTCTTCTGTCATGGGACATCTATGTTGCTTCCAGCTTCTGGCTATCACAAATAAGGCCTTTATGAATCAACATGGTAGAAGAAATGCCCCTGTGTTATGGTGGGGCAGCTTTTGGGTATATTCCCAAGAGTGGTACAGATGGGTCTTCAGATAGATCTCTTTCCAATTTTCTGAGGAAACTCCACATTGAACTCCAGACTGGCTAACTAAACCAGTTTGCAATCCCACCATCAATAGAGGATCATTTCTCTTTCTCCAAATCCTCTTAAACATGTGTTGTCACCTGAAGTTTCAATCTTAGCCATTCTGATTGGTATAAGGTGAAGTCTCAGGGTTGTTTTGATTTGCATTTCTCTGATCACTAAGGATTTTGAGCATTTCTAAAGGTGCCTCTCAGTCATTGAAGAATATAAACAGGCCACCTCAGGAACCACTTCAGGAGGTTGGGGGGACCACTCAGAATGCACCAGAGACCTTGGAGGTGAGAGACTCCCAGGACTCAAAGGGGGAGACCTTAGAAGAAAGGCCCAACAGTAGGGAGAGAGAACTTTTTTATTAGATATTTTCTTTATTTACATTTCAAATGTTATCCCCTTTCCTAGTTTCCTCTCTGATAATTCCCTCCTCTCTTCCCCTCTCCCTGTTCACCAACCCACCCATTCCATCTTACTGGCCCTGTCATTCCCCTGTACTGGGGCATAGAACCTTCACAGGACCAAGGGCTTCTCCTCCTATTGATGACCAAGGAGATCATCCGATGCTCAAGCCATGAGTTCCACCATGTGTTTTCTTTGATTGGTGGTTTACACAGGGAGCTCTGGGGATACAGGTTAGTGCATATTGTTGTTACTCTTATGGGGTTGCAAATCCTTTCAGCTCCTTGGGCACTTTCCCTAGCAACTTCACTGGGGACCCTGTGATCCCTTCCATGGATGGCTGTGAGCATCCACTTTTGTATTTGTCAGGCACTGGCAGAGTGTCTCAGGAGACAGCTATATCAGGGTCCTGTTGAAAACCCCATAGTGCCTGGGTTTGGTGGTTGTTTATGGGATTGATGCCCAGGTAGGGCATTCCCTGGATGGTCATATCTTCATTCTGTGCTCTGAACTTTGTCTCCTTCCATGGGTATGCCATTTTTCCTTCTAAGAAGGAATGAAGTATCCACACTTTGTTCTTCCTTCTTGAATTTCATGTGTTTTGCAAATTATATCTTGGGGATTCTTAGCTTATGGTCAAATATCCACAAAATTATGACATCTCGTCTCTACTCTTAGATCAGTCTGCTGACAAGACTTTGAAGGAGATTCAACATGAGCCTAGGGAATCACAGTTTGTGCATCTTCAGGAAGTCATTTCAAAAGATTTCAAAGTAAAAGTGAAGTGCTTAAGAAAGCATGGAAAAATTGTTTCCCCAAGGAAGAAATCCTACCTCACTTCTCTAAGGAAACAGCAAGATTAAAGGTAATTCTACTTTTAAAATCAGTATATGTCATTTGAGTGCAAAGATGCATCTGTGAGCCCACATCTGCAGAGCTTAAGAATGTCTAGGCAACAGGATCTCAGCGTTGAACATGTCCTGTATCTTCTTCACACCCTCAGTCCCAGCTGCGTCCTTGTCCTTGACCATTAAAGCTAAAAGGATACAGGTGTAAAATTCCGGGATCCTGTGACCCTGAGATTTGGGTGTGTGGCAGTTCCTGGGAGTCAAGTTGCCTGTGAGACTCTAAGATTCTTGTGTGACTAACTCCTGGGATTCTGGGATCCTGGGATTCTAAGATCCTGGTCGTGATAGAGTGAGTGCAGAGTAGTGGTGCCTCCTCTGTGGGCTGTGGGACTGTCCTCTGGGTTTGTACCCAAGGTAGACAAGTGCTAGAGTAAACGTATGCAAGAAATGATGCCAGCAGTCCTGGGACAGGTGGTGACAAACTAAAACTTTTTAGTCTCAGCATCCAGAGAAGAGGGGTAGAGGTTATGGCTCTTCTTGGTTGTTTGTCATGCCACTGAGCAGCTACCTCCTTATGTATTGTACCTGATGCAGATGTTGCATGACAATCTGTAGATGCACAAGAATCTAAACTTGCTGATACTCAGTGCAATCAACAGTTGTCAGTTTTATCATCTTGTGGTGTTAGGATATTTGATCTCTTTGTCTATTTTTACTTGCTGTAAAAGGAGCCTAAGGCAGCTCCTGAAAACTCTCTGTGAGTGCTCAGCATAGCACATTCCTGGTTTGGTAATGTTTTCAATTGCAGGGTTAATCTGACCCTTTACATTAGGATTTGTAGAGTCATATAGCACTTAACTAATAACAACCTTTCTAGGGGTCAACTGATTGCAGACTGATAACAGCCACGTTCCCCTTTTGGTCCTCTACTTAAGCTTGTCTTAAACTTGAAAAATCCTAAAAGTTACTCTCAAGTCTTATTGTCCCCAAATGACAGATGAGTCTGACTTGCTGTGTACCTTTCAAGTCGAGTAACAACGATGATTTATAGGCTATGTAGTATATAAATTGCCTTGAATCTGCACTAGCTCCATTATATTCATAGCAGCCTTAATTATGATAGCCAGTAGCTGGAAAGAACCAAGATGTCCATCAACAGAGGAATGGATACAGAAAATATGGTTCATTTGTACAATGAAGAACTACTCAGCTATTAAAAAGAATGAATTCATGAAATTTTTAGACAAATGGATGGATCTGTAGGATATCATCCTGAGTAAGGTAATCCAATCACAAAAGAACACATATGACATGTACTTGCTGATAAGGGGATATTAGCCCAGAACCTTGGAATACCCAAGATACAAATCGCAAAGCATACAAAACTCAAGAAAAAGGAAGACCAAAGTGAGGATACTTTGATCCTTATTTGAATGAGGAACAAAATACCCATGGAAGGAGTGACAGCAACATAATGTGAAGCAGAGACTGAAGGAATGACCATCCAGAGACTGCTTCACCTGGGGATCCATCCCATAAACAACCAAAAAAACCAGACACTACTACGGATGCCAACAAGAGACTGCTGACAGGAGCCTGATATAGCTGCCAAATGAGAGGTTCTGCCAGTGCCTGACAAATACAGAAGTAAATGCTCACAGCCATCAATTGGTCAGAGCACAGGGTCCCCAGTGAAGGAGCTAGAGAGAGGACCTATGGAGCTGAAGGGTTTAGAGCCCCCATAAGTGGAAAAGCAATATGAACTAACCAGTACCTCCAGAGATCACTTGGACTAAACCACCAAACATAGAAAACACATGATGGAACTCATTGCTCTAGGTAAATGTGTAGAGGAGGATGGCCTGGTTGGTCATCACTGGGAGGAGAGTCCTTGGTCCTATGAATGTTCTATGCCCCAGGAGAGGGGCATGCCAAGGCCAGGAGGAAGGGAGTGGGTGGGTTGGTGAGCAGGGGTTGGTGTAGTAAACAGGGGATCTTCAGAGGGGAAACAAGGAAAGGGTTTAACATTTGAAATGTATGTAAAGAAAATATCAAATAAAAAGGCATTTGTTAGGGCTTTATAGGATGATACCTAATTACAATCTTCATCGTTTTTGAATGATATCTTTTGGCAGACACAGGTGAATCATAAAGTAATAAAATGAACATTGAAGGACCCGCAGAGAAACCTGTCCCCAAAAAGATTGTGGAATTTATTATCTCTACTTGCAGTTACCAGTGATTGTATATTCGAAGGAAAGCAGAAGCATACACTGCTGTGTTTTCTGACAGCTTTTATTCCCTTATACTATTCTTTGATTTAATGAGAGCTATTACAGAAATACTGATGTATTTGACATTAATGTGTTCAACACCATCATCCACAGTATTTTCAAAGTAGATAAATATTTGACAACAACGATGCAGCATGGGTAAATTTCCATCATTAAGATCCTATCCAGACAGTTGGACACACTCTCCATACTGAATGTATGAAGGACTTTGTAGTTGAGTCTGGCTCAGAAGAAACTATGGAGCCCAAGTCCCATCAAAAATGCAGATATCCATCTGGGTCTGATATCTGTGGGATTTCATGATCACACCTGAAATAACCAGGCTCTTAAGAGTGAAGAGTTGGAGATCACTGTGTTATTCATAAGAATAAATGCAATGTACTCAATTGTAACTTAAAGCTGACAGTCAATATGTACTGGGTATAACCTTATCAAATATCTAATTAATTACAAGAACAATAAATAACCAATAAATAACAAAACTTTGAATGAAAACAAGAAAAACCAAATAACTAAACTAATCAAAACTCAAACCAAAATCAAACCACAAAAATTGTGCAAAGCAAAATTCTTAGTCTGCTCATTTTGTAGCACAGACTTACAGCCTGTGGCTGTCCTTTTCAACTTAGTAGAAAAGCAGTTCCTGGAGGTAACAAACTTTGCAGGAGAAATTTAAGCAACACTCTCCTTTTGGAGTGTGGGTCTGAAGGATATGGCCTCCCAAGTCAAAGCAGAACACATGCTATAGACGTGGATCCAAGTTTTTACAATTTTGTTAACTGATCTCCATGTAATTATTGATGATGACCCATCAGGAAAAGATAAATTTGCACTCAGATTCTTCCTGGATGCCCAGCAGCTCTTGATGTGTCTCAGCATTTCTCTGAGTCCCTTTAAATGTGCACTCTTCCTGGGCCAGAGGCTAGATGAAATTAAGGCCTGTTCATACCAACGAAACCAAAATAAAGGAGGAGCATACAGCCCATTACAGCCATGGTTATTACGGATGAGAGGCAACAGTGGTGTATTTCCTGTGCACACTCAGTGCTCTTCCTCCAGCACTTCTCTTTGAGGGAGATCATGTCGTGGTCTGTGCCATGTTCTGCTTTCTGCTGGACTATTTCACACTTAGGGAAGAAAGAAACAAAGGCCAGTTAAGCATTTGTCAATTAAGCTATCCCTCCCAGAACAGCTCTATTCAGCTGGACAAACCAACATGACCTATCAGCTGAGATCATACAGTGCATCCCAAGTGTCATAGAGCACCTGAGCTTGGAATTGTTTCTCACCTATTAAAAACTGCTAGAAACTGAACTGTCAACTACACAATATACTGGCGTTTTAAAAAACACCACATTTCCCCAGTTGTGCGGGTACATTATATTGAGTAATAACATTGTAGCAATGTTTGAATGTGAGTTCAAGAGAGATGTGTGCAACCTAGAAACCATGTGGATATTTTATGGGGTGGGAGAGTGCCCTGAACTGAAGTGAAGGCTATGATTATTTCTCCAGTCAGGAATCTCACAGGGTTCCTCTTGTCAATCCCTCTGCAAATAACCAGAGACACCATACAACACAATACCCATGGGTAATTCATGGGTCCTAGAATCTGCAAGAATGTGCTAAATAAAAATATTCCCAAGGCTGGGCAATGAACCTTAAAAGTGATGGTCATGAAGAAACAGAACAACACCCCTGTACATCTATGACTATTGTAGGGCACACTCTCAAACACACATAATATTTGTGTTTATGCAATACAAGCATATTGTTTTGCAGTGACCTGTTTAGTTTCGCGGTTAATACAAATATAAAAATCTCCCAGGATACTTTGCAGGCATAAAAACAAATTTGAATGGGAAAGGTACTTAGTGGGCATAGCATATAGGCAGGGGAGTCAGTGATATGCTTTCCACTCATAAACCGGTCTGGGAATCAGGGTTCTTGTCCTATTATCCAATCTGGCTCAGCAAGTTCCCAAGGCTGTGTAGAATAGGTTTGTTTCCCAGCCTAGGGTCACATGTTGGTGGTGGACCAGCCTCTTGTTCTTGTTCCCTGTTTCAGACTTGTCCCAAAGTAAACAGTTTCTTCCAATAGGATCTCCCTTTCCATCACCTAACTGACTCGGTGTCCAAAGGCATGAGCCCAGAGTAATAGGAACTGTCTACAACCAGGATCCAAAGGAACCTTTTTCTCCCCAGAATGTGACTGTGTCAGGGCTATTTTGAGTAAGAAAAGGCTGACTAGTTGAAGGACATGCTTGCATGGATTATCTCACACTGAGATCATGGAAGGGCTGCACCACACAGGGCCTTTTCATTCTTCAGCAGATAGACATCAGGATAGCTTCGCCTTCAGGGCTGCTCTCATGACCACTACAACTCTGAGCACCCTAGACTCTGTGGATATCTCCTGTTGTTCTGGAAGCCTTGGGTCAAAGAGGACTTCTTTTCCACTTTCTGAACATGGCTTCTAACAGACATAACCAATTTTATACTACCAGAACTGTCTGAAGGTCCTCATTTCTCTCAGCCCCCACTGAGGCTGATAGAGACACAGGTCAGAAAAACATGCATACACAAAAAGAAACACACAGATACACATTCACAGACACAGACACACACAAGTACACACAGTTCACATAAAATCATAACTGAGCAGAAAACAATGAGGTATCTGTTATGGTTCAGAACCAAGATAATTCAGACTATGCAGAGGTAATGTTTCAAGGGAGACCCAAGGACTCTGCAATTATTATAGAGGAATAAAAAGCACTAGAGAAGCCGAGTCATAGTGGCACACTCCTTTTATCCCAGCACTTGTGAGGCATAGGCAGGCAGATTTCTGAGTTCGAGGTCAGCTGGGTATACAGAGTGAGTTCCAGGACAGCCAGTGTGAACAGAGAAACCCTGTCTGGGGGGGTTGGGGGGGGAGGAGGGAAACATCTAACAAAAATCACTAGAGAACACTCTTCTTGGTCCAATTTGGGGGCATATATTAAGAAATTTTTTCATGAAGCCTCAGAAATCACACACAAAACCTGAGCCTGTGAGAAGCCTTTCTGTCATCTCTGGTCATCCAGCCAACTCCAGACTCTAAGGCCCAGGAATGACCACTCCAACAGCACTCAAAGAAAATAGAACTGACAAGCTGCTACTCAGGCTCTCTCAGTGTGAACCAAGATATATGAAGCCTGAAGAGACCATTTTGAGATAGAGGGGGATAGGGGGGAATAGAAAAGCCTAAAAAAGACAGTAATGGAATCCACTTACTTGTCAATTACACAAGGCTGTCATCCTTACAAACTATTTCCTACCTAGAATCTCACAAGATCCCTGTAAAGCAAATGAGCTATAGGCCTTTACTTCTTCCTTCAAAGCTCTTGCTATTCTCAACAAGGGCTCCAACACAGCACCCTTCAAACTTAAGGCATATAGTGTTGTGATGTCTAATCAACCTATCCCCCTTAGTGATTATAGCAGAGCAGGAACATTTGCATGCCAAAAATGCAGTTTCTTGAACCAGGCTACCTCCACAGAGAGCCCTGTAGATGATCACATAAGCAAACACTTGGAGGAAACATAGGTGAGTGCCTGGAGAAGTTGGTGGACTGTGACATTGGATTGTCTATGTTTATGTTTAGACATGAGGGCAATCTGCCTCTGATACACATCATCCTACCTGCTGTTCCTTGGCACTTGGGACACAGATGTTCTTGCTGGCCTCCTCACAGAACCTCTTTTCTTCCCCACAGGACACTGGTGGCCAGCCTGCTCCACCAGCAGCCTTCTGTTCTCATTCAGTAATATCCTTACTTTTTTGTTGAGTTGAGTGCACTCACGGAGGAGGTGGTCCTCCTTAATGCTGATCCACAAAGAAAAATTGGTGATTCCCAGCCAGATTGCATTGTTTTGCCACTCCTACAAGTCCTATGATCCCTGCAAGGTCCCTGATTCCCAGACAGCCCCAGAAGAGTCCACAGGTACATAGCAGCACCAAACAGAGGCAGGTCATATCAAGATACCAGCCATATTCCACAGGACTCAACAAACTTCTAAAAACCCTGACACCAAGAGTGCACCATATACATCACAGAAGAGGAAATGTTCCTCATGGTTGATTATAGGTCTGTGGTACCATAAAACCTTCAGCAGGGAGAGAGCTTAGCCCCTCTGAGAGAGGTGAGACGACCAAACAGGTGTGCACTCTTTACATTTTTGTTGGGAATCCTAGATCTTTTAATCTGTGGTCAGAACCCCAGAGGTTCAGGGTTCCTGGATATTCCCACATGGTGGAAACATTTTCTATGTAGAGGACCTTGAATTTAGAAGAATAAAGATTGGAGGGTCTTGGACACTCTTCATACTTAGGACAACTGAGTCCAAGAGGTACAAATCCAAGACCCTTGCCTCAGGGCAGGGTTCCTGGATAAAAACAGATAGCATAGAACCAGAACCCTTGCTTTTGTTCAAAGTCCTAAAAGGACAGAAGCATTCCCTGCCTAGTTTTGGGGGTCTCAGTTGTGTCACTGACTCACCTGTAGGAATAGTTATCTTCTATTAGTTCCTTGGAGTACTGCATGGAACCAATTATTGACTGGATCATTTTATTCATATCCAACATTGTCTTCTCATGTTGTGATTTAATGATGTTGAATTCAGTGTTCATCCTGTGTTAGGGCATGACCCAAGAAGCAAATAATCTGCTGAATTAAGGATTCAATAATCATGTGCAAACAGGCTATGTCATGGACTACCAAGCCAAGTGCATGCCACATCCTGGCTCATTCAAACTGGGTCCCCTTGGTGCTGATTAAACTTACTATCCTGGGTAGAGGACAGCAGAGCCAGGGGACCAAATGGAGCTAGCTGACCTTCAAGAGCTTCCCGGATAAGCATGAAGGAATAGACTACTTCTATGACAATTTTCCAATACACTGTGCCACAGGCATGGGTCCAGTAGATATCTGTAATGACTTTCCTCTTATTTTTAAGGCAGGGATTATCATTCCTTGGTTCATGTCGTTATTTGAATTCCCAGAAAACACAACTAGTATTTACAAGAGAAAGGCTTTATCACACCTCCTCCCCCAGGAGATTCCTGTGTGACAACAAGGAAACACCAGGAGCAACCTTCCTTGGTGATCACTTTGGACCTCTATGGACTCAACACTAACAGGACCTGCAAACTGTGCATCACACAAATCCTCAGACCCCATCAAAGGTCCCAGAGCCCCAGTCCTGAACAAAACACACACAACTATGTTCACTCACACAGACTCGATTAGAATGCCAAATAAATCCAGAGAGGTGCCATCTTTCAGAATATAATGAACAAGATCAGAGTAAAGCCGTGATAGCCTGCAGGCATTGCATTCACACACTGAGAGACTGTAAGTGTGAGCAGGTCCTTCCAGCTGTTGACAGCAACAATCAGATTGCAAGCACCCCAAGGTCAAGTACAAAAGAAGATGATAATAAACACACAGCACCTTGTTTATCCAACAATTAAACACCTGTCAGGGCTACTTAATTGAATGATGGGAGATGACATATTCCATTCATGGAAGGAAATTGGGTTAACAGATGGCAGAATACAGTCAACAGGGTACTGGGCATAATTCCTACCTGTAGTTCAAATCCTCGTATATGTAAAGGTCCAGGATTCCACACATTTCCTCCATGTCATTGCTGATCTTCCTCATTTCCAATTTCAGTTCTTCTAGTTCATTCATTTTTGATCTCTGCTTAGTGATTTTGAAATTTTGGGTTGAACTATTTCTAGCAGACCCTGCAGATAGATAAACACAAAAGAATTTGCATACTTGATGGCCCAGGGGCAGGGAAGACCATTCTGAGTGCCAAGAAGAAGATGGAGGAAGAGAAAAGATGAAGACGGTGAATTCCTAAAAGAGCAGAAAAGCTATCTTCCAGCTGGTTTGCTAAGCTGTGTTCCTCTTCCTAACTACCATTGTCAGACATATGCCACACTCCCTGTTACAGGCCTCGTTGCCTTGAAATGTATAAGCTGCCTCAGACATAAAGATATGAAGAAGATTGTCAGGTCATATAAGATGGGATGCAGGGAAATCCTGAAGTTCATAGTGCTTAGCACTCTCAAGCACTAATTAATCATGTGTCTTCAAATCCAAAGTGTCTGAGACCTCACCACATGACATGATCAGGGGAGCATCCTTCTCTGTTCTTTTCATCAGAGACTCAAGTTACCTACAGTAATCTGGAAGATGAAGTGTTTCAACTCCCTTCCATGAAAGGACACACTGTTATTCTCATAGTGCCCACTCCTGGCATTCTTTCCCACTCAAAATGAAATTAAATAGCTCCCAGAAAAGTAGCTGCAGGTTTGTCAATTCCTGGCTCTGTCATACTAATCATCAGAAATTCTTGACTCTTTGTCTGACATTGACAAAGTCCAAGGCTTCAGCTTGTAAGACCTACTCCTGGAAGGCCCAGCTCAAGCCTACCTCTACCAGCAATTTCCCCAACCTTGCCCAGGACTCACTGTGCCTTCTCCAGAACGATTTCCTTCTTCCTTTTTCATGGGAAAGGATTCCCTCTTCCTTCTCTGTTGGTCTGGTCTCTCCTTCATTGCCATTCTCTTTCTGACATAGCCTGAGCAGCCAGGAAAACATTTCTGCTGATGAACCAAGAGCAAAAAGAAGGGATGAACCACAGGCAGTTGCTGTCACCACAACACAGGTGACAACACAGAAGATTCTAGTTCTATCCTAGATACAAGAGATTCTCCAAGGAAGGCATTACTGATGATGTCACTAGCAACTGCCATGACCTACCTGCTAACTAGATCTCCCCAGCTTGGTCCTTTTCTGGGGTGCCTTTCCTGGAGCCTCTCATGGACCCGTGGGATCCCCTTTGGCAACCTCTCCTTCCAAAGCTGGAGAATTCTAACTGCTTCATTAGATGTCATGTGCTTTTGAAGGGGAATGTTGGTTAGGACTCTGACATGCTTAAGAGATTTTGTTAGAACCCAAATCTCTAGGAATTGTGGATTTAGTAGATGTTTCACAACAATAAATATGCCAGCTGTGTCAATTCATGTGACATACACTCCAATTTCCCAGGGTTTTCCTGTCTCACAGAGGCAAATATCTTTCTCCTATAGGTATAATTGTACAAAACATGGACAATATTTTCTAATGGTGTATTCCTTGATAAAGGGCATTTTTTCATATATATGTATATATATATATATATATATATATATATATCCATGAGTTTCACAAAATCTCTGGTTTACAACCCTATCTTTTACAAAGAAAACTCCCTATTCTTTTGAACATACGGAATCATCTACAGGGCAAATATAAATGGTAAACTTGCTGTCCCTTCTTCAAAACATTATCCTGCACATGCTCCCGTTCTCAAATACAACCAGACAATTTAAGTGGGCATCAGAGAGTAATGGTCATCCTGGACTGTACATTACTGCATTGTAGCCTCATAACAATTACTTCTCCAATATCTGTCTTCCTGAATTACTAAGTTGAGAAATGAGGGTGTTGCAGGTTGTCAAGTCATACTGTACTCACAGCAAATATAATACTCAGAAGGTAGGGCTGGGAGTGCAATGACCTGAGTTGAGATGAAACCTCAATTTTAATGTGTCTATAAGGTCAGGATGCTGTCCCTTTGGCATTATCATCTCTGGCTTCTGTGTTCTTATGCTGGCTTTGCTGAACCTGTGCTAATATACCCCCTAACCTCACAGATTTAAGAGTGAAAAATCATGTATGTCTTCTTTGGGAAAACATCTGAATTTCACTACCTTCTTGAGCCACCACCAGAAATAGAAGAATGTTTCTCTTTCTTCAAATTCTCACGAACATATGCTTTCACATGAGTTTCTGATCTTAGCATTCTTCACTGGAAAGTATACTGCTGGACACCAACCTCAGGGTCATTTTGGTTTTCATTTTCCTGAAGAAAAAGGACTTTGCACACTTCTTCAGTGCTTCTCAGCCATTCTAGATTTGTTGCTGTGAATGTTGTGTTTAGTTCTCTACCCCATTTTTAGATTGTGTTCTTAGCTCTTATCATGGTTAGCTACTTGAGTTCTTTATTTATTTTGGATATTAGCCCTCCATTGGATGGGGCGTTGGTGAAAAATTTTTTCCCAATATGTAGTTTGCCAATTTGTCCTATTGGCTATGCCCTTTGTCTTATAGAAGGTTTTCAGTTTCTTGTGGCCCATTTATAAATTTTGATGTTAGAGTCTGAGCTATTGGACTTCTGTTTATGACATTTATCCCCATTCCCATGAGTTTGATGCTCTTTCCTGCTTTGTCTTCAGTTAGATTCAGTGAATCTGGTATTACATTGAGATCTTTAATCCACCTGGCCTTGAGTATTGTGCAAGGTGACAAATATGCATCTACTTTCATTTTTCTACATACTTACTCCAGTTAGACCAGCAACATTTATTGAAGATGTTTTTTTTTTTGCATTGCGTATTCATGACTTTGTCAATGATCATGTGTCCATAAGTCTAGTTTAATTTCTGGGTCTTCAATTCATTTTTTTTTTCTATTTTAAAACGCTTTAATCTTACACTTCAAATGTTAGCCATTTTTCCAGTTTCCTGCCTAGAACCCACTTATCTCATGACCCTTCTACCTGCTTCTATGAGGGTGCTCCCTGACGCACCCACACAGTGTTCTCTTACTACCCTGACATTCCCCTACACTGGGGCATTGAGCCTTTTAATGACCAAGGGCCTCTCCTCCCATTAATGTTCAACAAGGCTTTCATTTGGCACACATGTGCCTAGAGCCATGGGTCACTCCATGTGTGATTGTTCGTTTAGTCCCTGGGAGTTTTAGGGGATATGGTTGGTTGATATTGTTGTTCTTCCTATGAATGCAAACCCCTATAGCTCATTCAGTCCTTTCTCCAACTCTTCCACTGGGGACTCTATGCTCATTCCAAAGAGGGGCTGCAAAAATGTGCCTCGGTGTTTGTCACGCTTAGTTGTAGCCTCTGAGGAGACAACTATAACAGGCTCCTGTCAGAAAGCACTTATTGGCATCTTCCATAGTGTCTAGGTTTGGTGTCTGTATGTGGGATAGATCTCCAGGTGGGGAAGGCTCAGGATGGCTTTTGCTCCAGTCTCTGCACCACACCTTATCTCCACATTTCATCCTGTGACTATTATTTTCACCCTTCTAAGAAGGCTTTCTGATATTCCAAATGAATTTGCAAATTGCTTTTCTAAGCCTAAGAAAAATTGATTTGGAATTTTGATGGGGATTTCACTGAATCTGTAGATGCACGATGACCATTTTTACTGTATTAAACCTGTCAATCCAAGAGAATAGGTTATCTTCCCACCATGTGAGATCTTTGTCAAGTTCTTTCTTCAGAGACTTGAAGTTCTTGTCATGCAGATCTTTCACTTGCTTAGTTAGTCACCCCAAGGTATTTTCTATTGTTTTTGACTATTGACAATGGTGTCATTTCCCTAATTTTTTCTCAGCCTGTTTATAATTTTTGAATAAAGAAAGGATACTGATTTCTTTGAGTTAGTTTTCTATCCAGCCAATTTGCTGAAGTTGTATATCAGGTTTAGAAATTCTCTGGTGGTCAGAGCTTCTAACCCACTGATTGTGTGCTGACCCTGTGTTGAATTATGGGAAGATGCTAATTCCTGTGGTTGAATTACAGGAACGCTGAATGATGCTGAGGTGGAGGGCAACCCTGTAGCAGGACCAGCAGAATCAATGAACCTGGACTATTGAGATCTCTCAGATCCTGCAACACCAACCAGGCAGCATAGAGCAGCTGTTATGTGGCCCCCAAAACATTTAGATCAGAGGACTGCTGGGTCTGGATTTAGTCAGAGAAAATGCACCTAACCTTCAAAAGAATGGAGGTCCCTTGGACTTTAGAATGGTGCGGTGGGGGTGGGGGTGGGGGTGGGGACATCCTCCTGGGCATGGAGGGGTTGGGAGGAAGTACTAGATGTGGTAGGAGGGTGAGTCAAGAGAGGAATAAAATCTGGAGTTTAAAATAAATAAGGAAAAAATACCAAAACAAAATGAAATGAAATCTCTGGTGAAATTTTTGGGGTCACTTAAATATATGATCCTTTCATCTGCAAGTATTGGTATTCTGAATTCTTTCTCTCTAATTTCTATCTCTTTTTCCTCCTTTTGTCATCTAATTGCTCTGACTAGGACTTCAAGTATTATATTGAACGGTAGTGACTGAGAGGGCAGGCTTGGGTAGTCCCTGACTTTAGTGAGATTGCTTCCAACTGCTCTTCATTTAGTTTGACATTGGCTTCTGATTTTTTGTATATTCCTTTTCTGTGTTTAGGTATGGGAGTGGCTTCCTGTTCTTCCTAAGACTTTTATCATAAACGGATACTGAATTTTGTCAACTGCTTTCTCAGAGTATGATGAAATGATCATGTAGTGATTTCCTATGAGGTTGTTTATATAGTAGATTATGCTGATGCATTTCTGTTTATTGAACCATCCCTGAATCCCAGGATGAAGTCTACTTGGTAATGATGAATATTCTGAATGATTTGTTCTTGGATTTCGTTTGCAAGAATTGTATTGCATAATTTTGCATCGATAGTCATAAGAGAAATTGTTCTTAAGTTTTCTTTCTTGGTTGGGTCTTTGTGTGGTTTTTATATCCGCATAAGAGTGGCTTCATAGAAAGAATTGGGTAGTGCTCCTCTGTTTCTATTTTATGGAATAGTTTGTAGGTTATTGGTAATTACTGCTTAGATGGTTATCTGATCCTGATTTAATCTTGGTCCCTAGTCTGTCTACAAAATTGTCCATTTCATCCAGACTTTCCAGGTGTGTTGAGTATAGGCTTTTGTAGTAAGATCTGATGTTTGTTTGTTTGTTTGTTTGTTTTATTTCCTTGGTTTCTGTTGTTATGTCTCCCTTTTCACTTCTGATTTTGTTAATTTGGATACTGTTTCTGTGCCCTCTGGTTAGTCTGGCTAAGGGTTTATATATCCTGTTGATTTTCTCAAGAACCAGCTCCTCGTTTGGTTGATTCTTTGTCTACTTCTTTTTGTTTCTTTGGTTGATTTCAGTCCTCAGTTTGATTATTTCCTGCAATCTTCTCCTCTTGGGTATATTTGCCTTTTTTGTTCTAGAGCTTTCCGATGTGCTGTCAAGTACTAGTGTATGATCTCTCCAGTTGTTTTCTGGAGACACTCAGCGCTATGAGTTTTCCTCTCAGCACTGCTTTCATTGGGTCTCATAAGTTTGGGTGTGTTGTACCTTCATTTACACTACACTCTAAAAGGTCTTTAATTTCTGTCTTTATTTCTTCCTTGACCAAGTTATCATTGATTAGTGCATTGTTCAGCTTCCATGTGTATGTGGGCTTTCTGATCTTTTTGATGTTAGACTCTGGTGATCTGAAAAGATGCATCAGATTATTTCAATGTTCTTGTATCTGTTGAGGCCTGTTTTGTGACCAATTATATGGTCAATTTTGCAGAAGGTACCACACGGCACTCACAGGAAGGTATATTCTTTTGATTTAGGATGAAATGTTCTACAGTTAGTTGTTAAATCCATTTGGTTCATAACTTCTGTTAGTTTCACTGTCTATGTTTAGTTTCTGTTTTAGGCTATGATGTGTTCATGGATGAGAGTGGGGTGTTGAAGTCTCCCATGATTATTTTGTGAGGTACAATGTGTGTTTTGAGCTTTAGTAGGTTATTCTTTATGACTCCAGGTGCCATTGCATTTGGAGCATAGATATTCCGAATTGAGAGTTCATCTTGGTAGGTTTTTCCATTGATGTATATGAAGTGTCCTTCCTTATCTTTTTTGCTAACTTTAGGTTGGAATTCGATTTTGTTCAATATTAGAATGGCTACTTCAAGTTGTTTCTTGGGATCATTTGTTTGGAAAATTGTTTTTCAGCCTTTTATTCTGAGGTAGTATCTGTCTTGGTCACTGAGGTGAATTTCCTGTATGCAGAAAAGGCTAGGTCCTCTTTATGTATCCAGTCTTGTAATGTGTCATTTTACTCAGGAATTGAGTCCATTGATGAGAAGAGTACAACACCTCTTGAAATCAGTTTGGTGGTTCCCTAGATATTTGGGCATAGTGCTAAGGACCCAGAAATACCACTCCTAGGCCTATACCCAGAAGATGGCCCACATTTAATAAGGACACAAATCCACTATGTTCATAGCAGCCTTATTTATAATAATCAAAAGCTGGAACGAACCCATATGTCCCTCAACAGTGCAGTAGATACAGAAAATGTGGTACATTTACACAATGAATTACTACACAGCTATTTAAAACAATAAATTTATGAAATTCTTAGGGAAATGAATGGATCTGGAGGATATCATCCTGAGTGAGGTAACCCAATCACGAAAGAATACACATGGTATACACTCACTGATAAGTGGGGATTAACCCAGAACCTCAGAATACCCAAGATACAATTCACAGACCACATGAAGCTCACTCAGGAAGAAGACAGACCACAGTGTGGATAATTTGGTCCTTCTTAGGAAGGGAAACAAAATACTCACAGGAGGACATATGGAGAGAAATGTAGAGCAGAGACTCAAGGAAAGGCCATCCAGAGACTGTCCCACCTGCAGGTGCATCCTATATACAGTTACTGGATGCCAAGCAGTTCTTGCTGAAAGGAGCCTGATATAGCTGTCTCCTGAGAGGCTCTGCCAGAGCCTTACAAATACAGAGGTGGATGCTCACAGCCAGCCATTGGAATGAGAATGGGGTCCCCCAATGGAGGAGTTAGAGAAAGGACTGAAGGAGCAGAAGGGCTTTGCAACCCCATAGGAAGAACAACAATGTCAATCAACCAGATCCCCCAGAGTTCCCAGGGACTAAGCCACCAACCAATGAGTATACATGGAGGTACCTATGGCTCTTCCCACATATGTAGCAGAGGACGGCTTTGTCAGGCATCAATAGGAAAGATACTTGGTTCTGTGAAGGCTCCATGGATGCTCCAGTTTAGGGGAATTTGAGGGTGGGGAAGCAGGAGTGAGTGAGGAAGGGAACACTGTCACAAAAGTAGGGGGAAGGGATATGCAATAGGGGGTGTCCTGGTGGGGAGTAGGGACCAGAAAAGGGGATAACATTTGAAATGTATATAAAAAAAATCCAAAAAGAATGTGCCTAAAACTTTAAATATGTTTACAAACTCTCTCATCTAGAATTATTGTTTCACAATGACCTCAAGATCATCTTATAAAGGACTGGACAAAAGTGGTGTGCACCACTGCCCAGGCCATGAGAAGTTCTCTCACCAACTGGGCTTTCTTGATGAGTATTAGAAAGGTTTCTTGGAACAAAAACCAATTCTCTTCACTCTCCTTTGAGACTTACTGGGAAACTGTTTCTTTCTCATGTCTACCTCTTGTTTGTCATGGAACTTAATTACTTTTGATCACAAACAAATTGTTCTCTTTTCCTTACCCTTTCCACTTCCTCCTTCCTGTCATTACTAGATGCCTATTATCAGAAAGAAGACATGGGATGGTAAACTGAGGGATGAATTAGTATCTGTGGTTGTTGTCATGTGTAGAAGTGTTCAGGCAGAGAATGTATCTAAGGTGTAGGGGAGAGGGCAAGAGTCAGGGAGTTTGTATAAAACTATGGTCCCATGATAGCAATCACCTCAATTCCCATAAAATATTGTGTTATAGTTAGTATAGAATCACCTGAAATAAAGTGTCTTGGTGGAGTAATTGTCTTTTACAAGGCTGGTCTGTGGGCATAGCTGTGATATGGTCATGTCCAGTTGATCACTGAGTAGGAGAGCACAACACAATGTGGGTGATACCATTACCTGAGCAAATGGTCATGGGCTGTATGACGATACTAGCTGAACATGAACCTGGCAGGCAAGTCAGCAAGCACCAGTTCTCCATATTTTCACTGTACTTCCATGGTTCTGAAGGTGAGCCAAGCAGAAGGGAGGCCTGAGGTACAGGCCACATAGGCACAGGCCTCCATGAATGAACTCTGAGAACTGTTGGGCTCCAGTAACTTTACCAAGCCACACAGGAATAGATGTAGATGTTTGAAGTGGGATGAGCCTCCTGGAAGTGTAGCCAAGAGGTCAAGCCCATCTGTGGTGGAACTATGTGTGAATGGTCACATCTGCCTTCTCCTTCTATGTGTCTTCCTCTCTTCCAATATGAGAGCATACTCAGCTAATTTTGCTTTTTCTTGAAGGCCCAAGGCAACCATTGCCTGCTGCCTTATCTTTGGTAACACAGAAGCATGTGTCCAGGCCATGGACCTCATGGTCCTCTGATTAAAACTTTCCTAGGCTGAGGGCTCTCTCAGGTAGAGCCTTCTGGCCTCATGGAGCCCTGGTGCAATATCTCTCCGTAGGATTGATGTGAGGCCCACATCAATCTGAGATCTTAACTCAAAACATCTAGGAAATTCAGGACACAATGAGAAGACCAAACCTAATGGTAATAGGAGTAGAGGAAAATGGAGATTTTTAACCTAAAGTGCCAATAAATGTCTTCAACAGAATTATGGAAGAAGATTTCACAAAACTAAAGAAAAAGATGCCCATGAACGTACAAGAAGCCTACAGAACTCCAAATAGACTGCCCCTGAAAAGAAATTCCTCCAACACATAATAATCAGAACAACAAATGTATTAAATAAAGATAGAATATTAAACGCAATAAGGGGAAAAGACCAAGTAACATAAAAAGGCAGACCCATTAGAATTACTCCAGACTTCTCACCAGAGACTATGAAACTCAAAATATCCTGGACAGATGTTATCCAGACCCTAAGAGAACACAAATGCCAACCCAGGCTACTACACACAGCCAAACTCTCAATTACCATAGATGGAGAAACCAAAGTATTCCATGACAAAACGAAATTCACACAGTATATTTCAATGAATCCAGCCCTTCAAAGCATAATAACAGGAAAACACCAACACAAGGAAGGAAACTACACCCTAGAAAAAGGAAGAAGAAGACAGCCACAAGAACAGAATCCCAACTTTAACAACATAAATAACAGGAAACAACAATTACTTTTATTTAATTTCTCTTAACATCAATGAATTCAATTCCCCAATAAAAAGACATAGACTAATAGACTGGCTACACAAACAGGACCCAACATTTTGGCTGCTTACAGGAAACCCACATAAGGGAAAAAGACAGCCACTACCTCAGAGTGAAAGGCTGGAAAACAACTTTCCAAGCAAATGGTCCGAAGAAACAAGCTGTAGGAGCCATTCTAATATTGAATAAAATTGACTTTCAACCCAATTGTTATCAAAAAAGACAAGGAGGGGGCACTTCATACTCATCAAAGGTAAAATCTACCAGGATAAACTCTCAATTCTGAATATCTATGCTCCAAATGCAAGAGCAGCCACATTCATTAAAGAAACTTTAGTAAAGCACAAAGCACACATTGCAACTCACACAATAATAGTGGGAGACTTCTATACCCCACTCTCACCAATGGAGAGATCCTGGAAACAGAACCTAAACAGAGACACATGGACACTAACAGAAGTTATGAAAGAAATGGATTTAATAGATATCTACAGAACATTTTATCCTAAAAGAAAAGGATATACATTATTATCAGAAACTCATGGTTCCTCCTCCAAAACTGACCATATAATTGGTCACAAATCAGGCCTCAACAGATACAGAAATATTGAAATTATCCCATGCATCCTATCAGATCACCACAGACTAAGGCTGATCTTCAATAACAGCATAAATAATAGAAAGCCAATTTTCACATGGAAGCTGAACAACATTCTACTCAATGATAACTTTGCCAAGGAAGAAATAAGAAAGAAATTAAAGACTTTTTAGAGTTTAATGAAAATAAAGCTACAACATACCCAAACTTATGGGACACAATGAAGGCAGAAGTCCTAGAAGGAAAACTTATAGCCCTGAGTGCCTCCAAAAAGAAACTAGAGAGAGCATAAACTAGAAGCCTGACAGCTCACCTAGATGCTCTAGGAATAAAGGAAGCAAATTCACCCAAGAGAAGTACATGGCAGGAAAAAAAAATCAAACTCAGGGCTGAAATCAACCAAGTAGAAACAAAAGGAACTATTCAAAGAATAAACCAAACCAGGAGCGGGTTCTTTGAGAAAATCAACAAGATAGATAAACCCTTAGCCAGACTAACTAGAGAACACAGGGACAGTATTCTAATTAACAAAATCAAAAATGAAAAGGGAGACATAACAACAGAAACTGAGGAAATCCAAAACATCATCAGATCCTACTACAAAAGGCTATACTCAGGAAAACTGGAAAACCTGAATGAAATAGACAACTTCCTAGACAGATACCAGGTACCAAAGTTAAATCAAAATCAGATTAACGATCTAAACACTCTCATTTCCCTAAAGAAACAGAAGCAGTCATCAATAGTCTCCCAGCCCCAAAAAGTCCAGGACCTGACGGGTTTAGTGCAGAGTTCTAGCAGACCTTCGAAGAAGACCTGATTCCAACTCTCCTCAAACTATTCCACAAAATAGAAACACAAAGTACTCTACCCAATTCTTTTTTTAAAGCCACAATGACTCTGATACCTAAACCACACAAAGATCCAAGAAAGAAAGAGAATTTCAGACCAATTTCTCTTATGACCATGGATGCAAAAATAATAAAATCCTCACAAACCTAATCCAAGAACACATCAAGACAATCATCCTTCATGACCAAGTAGGCTTCATCCCAGGGATGCAAGGATGGTTTAATATACGCAAATCCATCAGCATAATTCACAATATAAACAAAATCAAAGAAAAAAACCACATGTATCTCGTTAGATGCTGAGAAAGCATTTGACAAAATCCAATACCCATTCATGATAAAAGTCATGGAAAGGTCAGGAATTCAAGGCCCATACCTAAACATGATAAAAGCAATCTACAGAAAACTACCATCTAACTAAATGGAGAGAAGCTAGAAGCAATCTCACTAAAATCAGGGACTAGACAAGGATGCCCACTTTCTCCCTACCTATTCAATATAGTACTTGAAGTCCTAGCCAGAGCAATTCGACAACAAAGGAAGATCCAGGGGATACAAATTGGAAAGGATTAAGTCAAACTATCACTATTTGCAGATGATATGGTAGTATGTATAAGTGACCCTAAAAATTTCACCAGAGAACTTCTAATCCTGATAAACAGCTTCAGTGCAGTAGCTGGATATAAAATTAACTCAAACAAATCAGTGGCCTTTCTCTACACAAAGAATAAACAGGCAGAGGAAGAAATTAGGGAAAAAACACCCTTCATAATAGTCAAAAATAATATAAAATACCTTGGTGTGACTCTAATTAAGGAAGTGAAAGATCTGTATGACAAGAACTTCAAGTCTCTGAACAAAGAAATTGAAAAAGATCACAGAAGATGGAAAGATCTCCCATGCTCGTGGGTTTCAGGATTAATATATTCAAAATGGCTATCCTGACGAAAGCAATCTACAGATTCAAACTTCCAACTCAATTCTTCACTGAGTTAAAAAATGCAATTTGCAAATTCATCTGGAATATTAAAAAACCTAAGATAGCAAAAACTTCTCAACAATAAAAGAACCTCTGTGGGAATCACCAGGCCTGACCTCAAGCTGTACTACAGAGCAATTGTGCTAAAAACTGCATGGTACTGGTACAGTGACAGACAGGTAGATCAATGGAAAAGAATTGAAGACCCAGAAATGAATCCATACACCTCTGGTCACTTGATCTTTGACAAGGGAGCTAAAACCATCCAGTGGGAAAAACACAGCTTTTTCACCAAATGGTGCTGCCACAACTGGCAGTTATGTAGAAGAATGCAAATTGATCCATTCTTATCTCCTTAAACAAAGCTCAAGTCTAAGTGGATCAAAGAACTCCACATAAAACCAGAGACACTGAAACTTATAGAGGAGAAAGTGGGGGAAAGCCTCAAAGATATGGGCACAAGGAAAAAGTTCCTGAATAGAACAGCAATGGCTTGTGCTGTAAGATCGAGAATCTACAAATGGGACCTCATCAAATTGCAAAGCAAAAGACACTGCCTGTGGTGCATTCTGGGGGTCCAGTTTACTGAGGTTGCCTGTTTACATTCTTTCTGCCAGACATCAGGACTTCAGTCATTTTCCCTCTACCAATACCAGATCAGGTTTCCCTCTCCCCACCCCAACTGTCCCCTACCATGTTAGGGAGGGAGGGAAGGACCTGGGAGGGAAAGTGATCCTGTTTTTTAAAAATGACTTTCATTATGATGTGTTAGACTTAGGACTAGCTCTGGATGCTGTATGCTGGCTCTTATGGGACTCTGATACAGAACACTCCTCTGAAGTGCTCTAGGCATCCCTGCAGCAGAGGCTCTTCCTGGGTTCATCCAGCTACCTCCTAAATCTTCTCTATCCACAGAACACTATTCACTAGAAATAGGCAGAAACTGCAGACACCCGGGTTCAAGGGTGGCAATCTCAGGTCTACAGGCAGTATTTCTCAATAAAAGTGTAGTTTCTTCCAACCATGGTTATGCACTCCTTTAAATCCCATCACTTAAAAGTTAGAAGCAGGAGGATCTCTGTGTGTTCAAAAACAGCAAGCTCATAACATATCAGAGAGTTTGGATGGGAGGAAGACAATCACTGAGTATCAAACATATTGTTTCCTGGATAGATGATCCTGAAGTCTAGATCCATATAAACTCTGATGTGTTCTCTTTCTGGCTGGGACCATCAGGTTGTCCATGAGCAGAAAGAAATCCAGAAAAGTCACTCCACAGGATCCTCCCAAGCTTTGTTCCTACTTCATCTGAGACAACCAAGCAAGACCAGGTTTTTTTCTTATTGCTTGTTCTTCTTCTGCATGACCAGGTCCTTCTGCTCAGCAGTACTGTAGCCTTTGCTCCAGACTTTCCTGTTCCTGATAATTAGAGTATGTGTTCTTAGTGGAGGGGTATCAAAAAGCATGCACACACTGGAATAAAAATGCAAGTGTTTACAAAGGATACCAGTGGTTGATGATCAGCCAGGCAAGCAAAGCAGCCAGCTTCTGGGGGAAAGAGCAAACAGTATTTCAAGACAGAGGCTGAGAATGAAACCCAATGAGACCTTCTAGAAAATGAAGAAAATGCATGAAAAAGTGCATGAAAAAAATACCACATGCCTATACTATATACAAAAGAAAACATACACACACACAAAAACACACATATCCGCAGCCTATCCACCACACACAGAGTATGTAAATGAGAGCAAAATACCAAAAAGAAAGCACCTCGTGCTGCAAGAACACATTCGTTTAGTTATAGCATACCAGCAATTTGAGCGGTATCTTACACTATGCAAAACAAAAGGTGGAAGATACATTTGCTATGGTGAGCATGTTTAGCTTGGCCAGACTATGCTGAAGTGGTTGCATTAAATTTCCTCTTGCAATCTTAAATCTCTGACACCATGTCCCTAGCTTGTCAGAATCCCTACCCACATCCATAGTCATCCAGTCAACAGGAGAATGCAATCTACAGAAAAGGAGAGTACTCCAGCCTCATTCACAAAAAAACATGGCTAACACTCTGCTAGTCAGAGTTTTGTCAGTGTGAGTCTGTCTGGGGCAGATTAAAAAGATTGTCTTGAAATTTAGACAGCAAAGATGAGAAATGCCACATATCACCCCCAAAAAGATGACGTCAAGAACTGCTCATTTGGCATTTGCAAAGGGATTCCCCCCACCCTTGCAAGCTGCTTCTCACATGTGAACTTATAGGACTGATGCCAAGCAAATAAGCCACAAGCCCTGACTTCACTCACTTAAAGCTCTGTGCTCTGAACCCTGTAGGTGTGTGGTGTATTATTGAACTGTACTCATCTTTGGACTGAAGCATTAAGCAGAGGTGGATTTGCTTGCTGATAATCCACTTTCTCACAAGAAGCTCATTCCCCAGAAATATTTGTGCTTGGACATAGACCTGAACAATTGGCTGTCATGAGGTAGGTACTTGGATTGGGGTGTGGATGAGTAAGATGATGGATGAAAGCACAGGTAGGTGGATGAGCTGGTCTAGAAGTTACAATGGCAGATGGAGCTAACCATTAGCCTGACAAAGCTGCCTGTCTCTACCTGCTGTTCCTGACTCTGGAAGTCAATGGTCTCTTCCTGTTGGTCCTTATGGGGCCCCTTTAAGACCCACAAGTACTGCTGCACCAGTGCCTCACCTTCCAGCACTTTCTTATTCCTGTGCCTCCTCAGCATGTCTACCTTCTTCTTCAGCTGATTCAGTTCCATCAGAAGGAGGCTGTGCAGGTTTCTGCAAACACCCTTTGCATACAAAGCCCCTGCTCTCCTTTTCCTATTAACTTATAAAGAAACACCATCAATCCCACCAGACCCTGGTTCTCAGGAAGACCTAGATAAGAACCCAGGACATCTAGGTGAGCTGCACTCAGAAGACAAAACTACAGAACACAAATTCCAGAAACACTCATGCTACTTCTAAA
This sequence comes from Mus spretus, assembly GCA_921997135.2. Classification (NCBI taxonomy): domain Eukaryota; kingdom Metazoa; phylum Chordata; class Mammalia; order Rodentia; family Muridae; genus Mus; species Mus spretus. The sequence continues at coordinate 12,435,991 of OW971690.1, read as the reverse complement.
AGTCCCAACAACAAGAGGGATCCATGTTTCCTAACAACAAGAAGTGGACTACAGTTGTCCCTATCTGTCCATCCTAATAGAGAAACATCACGAAGGAATGGGCAAAGACACTATGAATTGGAAAAGGAGAAACAAGGGGAATAATTGCTGTATATGGGTCTGCTGGTAACTAGCTCTCTACAGACCCTGACTCAGCCCCAGGGGTCAAGAAGACCTCACATGATACAATTAGTTCTTCTGTCAAGAGCAGAGTTTCTCAATCTACCAAATGCAGTGGATGCTTTAATGCAGTGACCTCCCAAACATAAGATTATTTTAATTGCTACTTGGGTACTATAATTTTTGTACTATTATAAGCCATAATAGAAGTATCTGAGATAAAGGATTGTGTGATACACAACCTCTGTGAAAGTGTCCTTTGACACTCACCCCACAAAGTGTTTCAACCCACAGGTTTACAACAGAAAATCTAAAGGCTCCTGTATGAAGTAGCAGAAAGCTAGAACCAGAGCTACAGAGTCTCCTGTGCAGGATCAAATGCAGATATGGCAATTCTACAGCTGATATGCTCCCAAGCAAGACAGACAGTTACCTATAGCAGCCTTTCTCTTTGCCAGGCCTTCAAATGTCTCTGAGGCCTCAGTGTACACATTCTGTAAGCTCTGCAGGTCCAACATTACCTGCTTAGTCTCCACTTTCAATTTTTCATAGTAAGGATTTGATCTGTGGTTGGGCCTGGCCCCAAGTGCAAAGAGTCCCAAGAACACAGGCTTCAAGGGTCACCTGAGTCCAGGATGGATTCTGAACTATCCAAGCTCACAGTATGTTACCTTCTACCTCCTATGTACTAGGATCATCTAAGCTTATTAATCTTGCTCTCTTGTCCATATGTCTCCAGAGGCTGGGTATCGAGGTGGTTAGAGTTCTGGTTCTTTGAGCTCCCGCATAGGCCTGGAGCGACAGACTAGTCTCTAAACTCTCAATAGTTTATGGCATGTGTGTGGGTATATCAGAAACTGTGAAGCCGGTTTTCTTTTTTTTTTTTTTTTTTTTTTTTTTTTTTTTTTCAGAACAAGGACTCTTGATCCTTGGCCTAGTCCTATGAATTTGGCCAAACTAAATAATCTACATTTCATTGCAGGCTTGTACAACCACTCTGGAAATTAGTCTGGCAGTTCCTCAGAAAATTGGACATAGTACTACAAGAGGATCCAGCAATACCTCTCCTGGGCATATATCCAGAAGATGCCCCAACTGGTAAGAAGGACACATGCTCCACTATGTTCATAGCAGCCTTATTTATAATAGCCAGAAGCTGGAAAGAACCCAGATGCCCCTCAACAGAGGAATGGATACAGAAAATGTGGTACATCTACACAATGGAGTACTACTCAGCTATTAAAAAGAATGAATTTATGAAATTCCTAGCCAAATGGATGGACCTGGAGGGCATCATCCTGAGTGCGGTAACACATTCACAAAGGAACTCACACAATATGTACTCACTGATAAGTGGATATTAGCCCAAAACCTAGGATACCCAAGATATAAGATACAATTTCCTAAACACATGAAACTCAAGAAAAATGAAGACTAAAGTGTGGACACTATGCCCCTCCTTAGAAGTGGGAACAAAACATCCTTGGAAGGAGTTACAGAGACAAAATTTGGAGCTGAGATGAAAGGATGGACCATGTAGAGACTGCCATATCCATTGATCCACCCCATAATCAGCTTCCAAACGCTGACACCATTGCATACACTAGCAAGATTTTGCTGAAAGGACCCAGATATAGCTGTCTCATGTGAGACTATGCTGGGGCCTAGCAAACACAGAAGTGGATGCTCACAGTCAGCTAATGGATGGATCACAGGGCTCCCAATGGAGGAGCTAGAGAAAGTACCCAAGGAGCTAAAGGGATCTTCAACCCTATAGGTGGAACAACATTATGAACTAACCAGTACCCCTGAGCTCTTGACTCTAGCTGCATATGTATCAAAAGATGGCCTAGTCGGCCATCAATGGAAAGAGAGGCCCATTGGACACGCAAACTTTATATGCCCCAGTACAGGGGAATGCCAGGGCCGAAAAGGGGGAGTGGGTGGGTAGGGGAGTGGGGGTGGGTGGGTATGGGGGACTTTTGGTATAGCATTGGAAATGTAAATGAGCTAAATACCTAATAAAAAATGGGAAAAAAAAAAATAAAAATCAAAAGTAAGTATTTAAAAAAAAAAAAAAAAAAAAAAAAAAAGAACAAGGACTCTTGATCCTTGGCCTAGTCCTATGAATTTGGCCAAACTAAATAATCTACATTTCGGGGAGAATGAACCAGCATGAGGAGGTCATGGTGAATTCACCACAGAACTCAAATATTTCATCAAGTTGAACACACAATGCAAGTGCATTATTGCTTGAAGTATGGTTTCCAGTCCTAAGCATTGGCATTGTCAACAGACTGTAAGGCAGGCAATTCCTCAGGTCCCACCACATACCCTTATGACCAGAATATAGAGGGAGACACACACACACACACACAAACACACACAAACACACACACACACACACACGCATGTGGGTCTGCTGGTAACCAGCTCTCTACAGACCCTGACTCAGCCCCAGGGGTCAAGAAGACCTCACATGATACAAATAGTTCTGTCTAGAGCAGAGTTTCTCAATCTACCAAATGCTGTGGATGATTTAATGCAGTGACTTCCCAAACATAAGATTATTTTCATTGCTACTTGGTTACTAAAATTTTTGTACTGTTATAAGCCATAATAGAAGTATCTGAGATAAAGGCTTGTCTGATACACAACCTCTGTGAAAGGGTCCTTTGACACTCACCCCACAAAGTGTTTCAACCCAAAGGTTTACAACAGAAAATCTAAAGGCTCCTGTGTGAAGTGGCAGAAAGCTAGAACCAAAGGTGGAGAGTCTCCTGTGCAGGATCAAATGCAGAGATGGCAATTCTACAGCTCCTGTGCTCCCAAGCAAGACAGACAGTTACCTATAGCAGCCTTTCTCTTTGCCAGACCTTCAAATGTCTCTGAGGCCTCAGTGTACACATTCTGTAAGATCTGCAGGTCCAACATTACCTGCTTAGTCTCCACTTTTAATTTTTCTTTTTTTTTCATTTTTATTAGGTATTTAGCTCATTTACATTTCCAATGCTATACCAAAAGTCCCCCATACCCACCCACCCCCACTCCCCTACCCACCCACTCCCCCTTTTTGGCCCTGGCGTTCCCCTGTACTGGGGCATATAAAGTTTGCATGTCCAATGGGCCTCTCTTGCCAGTGATGGCCGACTAGGCCATCTTTTGATACATATGCAGCTAGAGTCAAGAGCTCCGGGGTACTGGTTAGTTCATAATGTTGTTCCACCTATAGGGTTGCAGATCCCTTTAGCTCCTTGGGTATTTTCTCTAGCTCCTCCATTGGGAGCCCAGTGATCCATCCATTAGCTGACTGTGAGCATCCACTTCTGTGTTTGCTAGGCCCCAGCATAGTCTCACATGAGACAGCTATATCTGGGTCCTTTCAGCAAAATCTTGCTAGTGTATGCAATGGTGTCAGCGTTTGGAAGCTGATTATGGGGTGGATCAATGGATATGGCAGTCTCTACATGGTCCATCCTTTCATCTCAGCTCCAAATTTTGTCTCTGTAACTCCTTCCAAGGATGTTTTGTTCCCACTTCTAAGGAGGGGCATAGTGTCCACACTTTAGTCTTCATTTTTCTTGAGTTTCATGTGTTTAGGAAATTGTATCTTATATCTTGGGTATCCTAGGTTTTGGGCTAATATCCACTTATCAGTGAGTACATATTGTGTGAGTTCCTTTGTGAATGTGTTACCGCACTCAGGATGATGCCCTCCAGGTCCATCCATTTGGCTAGGAATTTCATAAATTCATTCTTTTTAATAGCTGAGTAGTACTCCATTGTGTAGATGTACCACATTTTCTGTATCCATTCCTCTGTTGAGGGGCATCTGGGTTCTTTCCAGCTTCTGGCTATTATAAATAAGGCTGCTATGAACATAGTGGAGCATGTGTCCTTCTTACCAGTTGGGGCATCTTCTGGATATATGCCCAGGAGAGGTATTGCTGGATCCTCTTGTAGTACTATGTCCAATTTTCTGAGGAACTGCCAGACTAATTTCCAGAGTGGTTGTACAAGCCTGCAATCCCACCAACAATGGAGGAGTGTCCCTCTTTCTCCACATCCATGCCAGCATCTGCTGTCACCTGAATTTTTGATCTTAGCCATTCTGACTGGTGTGAGGTGGAATCTCAGGGTTGTTTTGATTTGCATTTCCCTGATGATTAAGGATGTTGAACATTTTTTCACGTGCTTCTCTGCTATTCGGTATTCCTCAGGTGAGAATTCTTTGTTCAGTTCTGAGCCCCATTTTTTAATGGGGTTATTTGATTTTCTGAAGTCCACCTTCTTGAGTTCTTTATATATGTTGGATATTAGTCCCCTATCTGATTTAGGATAGGTAAAGATCCTTTCCCAATATGTTGGTGGTCTTTTTGTCTTATTGACGGTGTCTTTTGCCTTGCAGAAACTTTGGAGTTTCATTAGGTCCCATTTGTCAATTCTCCATCTTACAGCACAAGCCATTGCTGTTCTGTTCAGGAATATTTCCCCTGTGCCCATATCTTCAAGGCTTTTCCCCACTTTCTCCTCTATAAGTTTCAGTGTCTCTGGTTTTATGTGAAGTTCCTTGATCCACTTAGATTTGACCTTAGTACAAGAGGGTAAGTATGGATCGATTCGCATTCCTCTACATGATAACAACCAGTTGTGCCAGCACCAATTATTGAAAATGCTGTCTTTCTTCCACTGGATGGTTTTGGCTCCCTTGTTGAAGATCAAGTGACCATAGGTGTGTGGCTTCATTTCTGGGTCTTCAATTCTATTCCATTGGTCTACTTGTCTGTCTCTATACCAGTACCATGCAGTTTTTATCACAATTGCTCTGTAGTAAAGCTTTAGGTCAGGCATGGAGATTCCACCAGAGGTTCTTTTATCCTTGAGAAGAGTTTTTGCTATCCTAGGTTTTTTGTTATTCCAGATGAATTTGCAAATTGCTCCTTCTAATTCGTTGAAGAATTGAGTTGGAATTTTGATGGGGATTGCATTGAATCTGTAGATTGCTTTTGGCAAGATAGCCATTTTTACAATGTTGATCCTGCCAATTCATGAGCATGGGAGATCTTTCCATCTTCTGAGATCTTCTTTAATTTCTTTCTTCAGGGACTTGAAGTTTTTATCATACAGATCTTTCACTTCCTTAGTTAGAGTCACGCCAAGATATTTTATATTATTTGTGACTATTGAGAAGGGTGTTGTTTCCCTAATTTCTTTCTCGGCCTGTTTATTCTTTGTGTAGAGAAAGGCCATTGACTTGTTTGAGTTAATTTTATATCCAGCTACTTCACCGAAGCTGTTTATCAGGTTTAGGAGTTCTCTGGTGGAATTTTTAGGGTCACTTATATATACTATCATATCATCTGCAAAAAGTGATATTTTGACTTCCTCGTTTCCGATTTGGATCCACTTGATCTCCTTTTTCAATTTTTCATAGTAAGGATTTGATCTGTGGTTGGGCCTGGCTCCAAGAGCAAAGAGTCCCAAGAACACAGGCTTCAAGGGTCACCTGAATCCAGGATGGATTCTGAACTATCCAAGCTCACAGTATGTTACCTTCTACCTCCTATGTACTAGCATCATCTAAGCTTATTAATCTTGCTCTTTTGTCCATATGTCTCCAGAGGCTGGGTATCGAGGTGGTTAGAGTTCTGGTTCTTTGAGCTCCCGCATAGGCCTGGAGGGACAGACTAGGTCTCTAAAAGCTGAGTAGTTTATGTCACAGGTGTGGGTATACCAGAAACTGTGAGGACATTTCTCCTTTTCTTTTTTTCAGAACAGGGACTCTTGATCCTTAGCCTAGTCCTATGAATTTGGCCAAACTAAATAATCTACATTTCTGGGAGAATGAACCAGCATAAGGAGGTCATAGTGAATTCACCACAGAACTCAAATATTTCATCAAGTTGAACACATAATGCAAGTGTTTTGTTGCTTGAAGTATGGTTTCCAGTCCTAAGCATTGGCATTGTAAACAGACTGTAAGGCAGGCAATTCCTCAGGTCCTACCACATACCCTTATGACCAGAATATAGAGAGAGTCACACACACACACACACACACATGCATGCACACAGAATCAGGGTGTGTTTGCAGGGAGAATGAGAAAGTACAATTGAAATAGAATCCAAAGGAAATGCAGAGGACATTCTGTTTATAAGGCCCAAAATCTGAGAAGAGTATTAATGAGCCCAAGACCTTCTATCATGTATCAGGATGGACCAAATGGGACCAAGCTTGCCTGGTGATATAGCAAGCAAGCTTCAGCAAGCAACACCTGCCAGACAATTACAAAGCTTTGCAAACAAACAAACAAACAACGAACTCAAGCCAGCAAACAATCAATCAAAACCTCACAGCAACTAATATCTCACTCAAACGGTCCCATGTCAGTGCCTCTATGAACACATGCTGAGACATCACATCCTATTCAATCCCTGAGTTGTAGGATTTCAGTTTCATATAAAAGAAATAGAATAGCCTGTGTCCTCAGCTCACTCCTGCTCTGACTTCAAGTTCAGCCTCTGAGAATGTTTAGGGAGAAAAGGTTGGGCACAGTGACACCCTGGAGTTATAGTCTCCCATTACCATAAAATTTAATAAGAATAAATTGTAGGCCATACCATAGACCCAAGAAATTGACCATGATGTTTGACAGAATGAAAAATACCTCTTGTGCAAAGCTTTCTCACTGATGAAGATCAGGTGATCTTGTAGCTCATTTTTCCCACTGGTCATCAGCTGAGTGATTAGACTTTCCACTTTCCTCACCCATCTTCTGAACAGGAGTGTTGGGGATGATGGTGGTACACCAGCAGCCCCTAAGGGTAGATGAACACAAGTGAATATGCATACTGTCAAGGAACAGAGCATTGACAGAACAAAGAGTCCTATACAGACATCTGACAAAACAGGAATGCATGTGACCCAGTCAGACCTCTTTCACTTCACTTAGCACATGCATCATGTGACCAAGGACAGGATCCTCAGGCTTATTCATAGGTGAGTATGATTTAATTAGGCAGTACTGTCCATAAGCCTGTGGTATAGAAACCTTCAGAAAATTATCATAGCCCACAAGCACAAAGATGGTGTGGAGATGCCCATATCTCCTGTCAGGTCACTCTAGAAACAAGACTATGGATGGAAAACAGTGCAAGAGCACAAGGCGTTCCCAGACTCACCAAGTCAGACACGTGAGAGCCCAGTGTGCCCAGAGTCGGCAAGAAAGCACCAGTTTCTACTATGGCTCACTATTTTGACAGTCCAGTGGCTAAACTAGAGAACAAACTGATACCCATACCTGCTACCTATATGGGCAACTTACAGGGAACACTGTTCAGAGACGTTTTTCTGTGACATCTGAGAAATGAAAGGTCTTCCCTGGGAAGCCAATTTCTTTCCTTCTTAGGAGAACTGGACAGACAGTTCACCTAATGGAGTCCCTGGGGTAAAGGACAGTGATGCCCAGCCCTGAGGTGCTGACATCTCACTCACAGTCCTCTGCCTGCTGCTGCTTTCACTTTTGTTCCATTCAAACCCATTTCCCCTGTAAGAGCAGAAGCCTGAAACTCCCAGGACAACAGCTTTGGCCTTAAAACTTCATTGATCTGGGACAACCTAATGTCCTGTAATCATTGGCAAATTCAGGATCCATGACAAGCAGGGAATGCCAGAAGCTTCCCAGAGAGACTAACTACTGAGTCCCACTTTTTGAAGACCCAGAAACAGACTGTGGTCTCCTTCAGGAATTTTCCCATCTTCTGACCAATACTTATGGTGGTGAATTCTCAAGGGCCATTTATTTCTTGATGCTTTAGCATGAGGGTCAAGGCTCATCTTTCTTCCTCTCACTTGTGTCCATTCTTTCTCCTAATTAGCATCCTTCCTCTGGCCAACATATCTATGAGTGATTAGGAAGGCAGTGCATAAAGTGGTCCAAGAGCAGTTGGTGTTGCCACAACATAGGTGACATCTCAAACCATGCCAGGCCTATCCAGGATACAAAAGAATGTCTAGGGAAGGAACTGCTGATGTCATGATGAGCTGACACTGCAACCATGCTAACTAGCTCTCCTCACAATTCATGCTGCACTTTCCAGGAGTCACTCCTAACACTTTAGGGAATCCTTTCAGTACCTCCTCCTTCCAAAGACCTCCATTAGATTGGTTGGAAACTCATTACTAATTCCCCCATGGGGAACTGATTGTTTATTTTCAAAAATTTACCCAGGAATGTTTCATTTCTTTCTCAAAATTGCCCTATTCCTCTAAATGTGAAATAAAATACTCCTGAAAGCTCAGATTAGGATGAATATGGATGCAGAAGGAACAC
>OW971690.1:12370000-12422500 GCA_921997135.2 Mus spretus | reverse complement strand
AGGAATACTCCTCCATTGCTGGTGGGACTGAAAGCTGGTCAAACCACTTCTGAAATCAATCTGGCGATTCCTCAGAAATTGGTAAATAGATCTACCTGAAGACCCAGCTATACCACTAATTGGCATGTACCCAAAACATACCCCAACATATAACAAGGACACATGCTCCACTATGTTTATAGCAGCCTTATTTATAATAGCCAGAAGCTGGAAACAACCCAGATGTCCCTCAACAGAAGACTGAAAATGTTTTAAATTCAACTGTTACTTATCTTCATTCCTGTTCCATGCAATTTTCTCTATTTTGAGTTTCTATAACTAGATTTGACACAGAGATTTTATACTATCCTCCAAATCTCTATCTTTCTTTCACCGTTCTCCTCTTTGGTGTTGTTGTTGTTGTTGTTGTTGTTGTTGTTGTTGCTGGTGATGATGATGATGATGATTTGTTTTGTTTTGTTTTGTTTTGTTTTGTTTTGTTTTGTTTTGTTTTGTTTGTGTATGTGTGTGTTTTGCTAGTCTTGGGTAATTTTCTCTGATATATTACCCAATTCTCTAATTTTGTTTGCAACAATGTTCAGTTGCCAGTGCTGATTTCTTGTCCTTTTGAGGTAAGGTTTTGCTATGTAGTTCTGGTGATTGGCCTACCAGTCTCTACAGAGATGGGACTGGCTTCAAACTTGTAGTAATCTTCCTGTCTCTGTTTAGCCTGCTTCTTAATTTCTTAATATGACCACTGTCTTCTCATTTGTTAATCTCCCTACAACTTTCATTTCATCCTTTTAAAAAGCTGTTAGGTCTTTTTTAATATACTTTGTTTTTTATTTATCTTTTAAACCTGTATGTGGGCATGGGTGGGCAGTCATGTATGTACAACAGGATCTTTCTACATAGCCCTGGCTACCCTGCCACTTGTTGACAGGATTAGGGTTAGGATTAGGCCTCAGATTCACAGATATCCACCTGCCCCTGCCTCCCAAATGCTAGAACTAAAGGCATGTGTTACCACGCCTAGCATCTCATTAACCATTTTAAGCACTTTTATTTAGAAATATTTCTTCTATTTATAGTTGCCTGAATAAATTCTCCCATTTGTGCACATATGGGCCCCATTTGTGTCAGCTTGCTTTCTTGCATGCTTAGTAGTGTTTTGCTGGGCAGTTCTCCTCAGTGACCTTGTTTGCTTTAGTTTGGAGGTTGTTTGTTTTGTTTTGTTGTGTTTTTAATTATTTGGTTTGGTTTTTGTTGTTGTTTGCCTTTTTGCAGGGGTGAGGGTAGTGAATAAAGCATGCATCCTGGAGGTGTCTACCCAAAAGGGTCTGCTCTGGATTTTCCCAGTAGCCACCAGATTTTCTTGTCTGACTAATTTGTAGTCCTTAATGCTTTAAGACTCAGGATTCTGCGTACATGCAGGGCTTCTTAGGAATCTGCAGCTCCAAGGCCAGGCTCTCACTTGTTCTAGCATGCTGGCTTCGCAGTATTGAATGGAACTTTGTACACCGAAAGTCAGGTGTCCCAAGATTTATTCTGAGATAGAAAGAGATCTATACTCACACTGCACTTTGAAGTCTCAGAAGTCGCATAGCATCACTGTCACCAAATGAGTCATTTGAACCTGTCATAAATCCTTACCTAGACTAAGAGGGCCAGAACATAGACCCTTCATAAAAAACCTTGTCAAATGAGCATGTGGATTAGATATGTATACATGACTATAAGTATATAGGAACAATCTATCACAATGCACTCTGTACTTGATAAGTTTTGACATTCATGCTCCAGGCAACCAGTGTCCATTTTTTTCCATGCTCATCAGTGTGGGCTATTTCTTCCCTCTAATGCAGCCCCTGGAGACCATGGTGAAGGCAGTCCCCCAGAATAGAGGCATGTGTATCTCCCATTCAAACAACAAAAAACAGTAGTTTCTACCTTTCCAGCCAGACTTCAGTGAAACGTGCTAGAGACGAACACTTTCCCACAGAAATAAACTGATAAAGACTCTAAAGTGAGGACTGCCCTTGAGGGAGGCTCACAAGTAGATTGCATTTCAGTACTGATAAAACATCTGATTCAAGGAAGGAGAATTCTGGTCTTAGTCCCAATTTATGAAGCCCCTGTGGAGCTCGCAATGAAGGAATAGCTACGCTTTAGGTGTGTGGGCGAGTATCATTCCTATGGTGCTTCCTAGAGTACAATGGAGCTTTTCCTTTTTTCTTCTTTCTTCACAGGTGCTGAGATTGCAGGCGTGTAACCATGCCCATCCCACATGCACTGTTACTTCCAGCTCATAACTCAAGGTATAAATTCTACAAATGACCTTATTTTCCTATTGTCCTCAATTCACCTAATTATCAAGAGAAAAAAAACTAAATGTCATTTTAAAATGAAAGACAGATTTTTTTTTTAAAGCACAATATAGGGCTGGTGAGATGGCTCAGTGGGTAAAGGCATGGGCCACACAAGCCTAATGATGTCAGTTAAATAGATCACTAAATGCACATAAATGAGGAAGGAGAGAACTAAGGCTAAAAAGTTGTCCCAGACCCCCAAAAGTACAGGATAGCATGTTCTTCTGCACACACACACACACATTACTAATAGTAAAAAAAAAATTGTTATTATTAAAAATAAAAAACTGTTAAATATTTTAACTACCTAAAGCCCAATGTGTAAAAAGTGTACATATGATAAAATAAGATTTTTTGAATTGGTAGGTTATGTCTCAACATGGCTACTGGTTATTAATGTGCAACAGGATTCCATCATTGCATGTATTTTTTTTTTCCTTTTGGCTAAAGTATGGTAAGATCATGTATTTTTTTTCTCCACACAGTTGTTGTTGCTTATAAGAGAAGAAAATGATTAATAATTACAAATGATTCATCTAACAAAGAGATCAGTATAGAAAACTAGGAAAAAAGTATTCCATGACTGCTGGGTGAGATTGTAAACGATGCAGAGAAAAGAACAAACCAACATGAGGTCTGCTTTCCACAGAGAGAGGATGAAACAATTGAGTCTAAAATAAATATAAATTGTGACAGATTTAGTTGTAGTTCAAGAAATGGCACGTTCAGGGCAGGAGAGTCAGCTATAGGTTAAGAGCACTGGCTGTCTTCCAGGGGACCCAAGTTGGGTTCCTAGCACTCACACAATGGCTAACATCCATTTGCAACTCCAATTTCAGAGGATCTGACACCCTCTTCTGGCCTCTACGCATACAGCAAAGTCATGGTGCAAAGACATATACTGTGGGCAAAATGCTCATACACCTAAAATAAACTTGAAAATAAATACGTTTTCTTTTAAAGACATAGAAAACATGAAGTTCCCTCCAAATGTGCAGGGGAAACGCCAGGGGCAGCATGGGAAAGCTAGCTCTTATGATCCTCCGAGAATACTTCTAGCAGAGCCCCTCTATACAGTGGCAGGACCCAGCCACTTCAGATTCAAGCTTAGAGCTCCAAAGCCAAGACACGCAGTTGCCAAGAATCAACCCAGGTGCTCTCGGAATCAATAATTCTGTGATTATTCTCTTGAAATCAACTCTGGAGAATAATCACAGAAGGAGCCTGAAGACAGCTGTAGGTGACTCCGTAGCCAGCATGACATCTACCAGGGAGGCAGGAATCCAGGAGACTAGAGAGGGCCTTTGAAACTTAAGGGCTGGGGAAGGGACTTCAGGAAAGGTCCCCAAGCAGTTCTGGGCTGCATAGTAATGGCAGTGGAAATGGAAGACACAGCTCAACATTGGCAACTGTCCCTTAGGGGGACTTCTACTCACTGAAAAATGAGACTCTTAACTTACACCACAAAAGAGAAATTCAGTACAAGTCTGTATGAACCATAAATGGAGTTTACTGAGAACGACTGTGTGGGGGTTGGGGGTGGTAGTTGTACATATCACGGGGCCGTCTCTCTCTCTCTCTCTCTCTCTCTCTCTCTCTCTCTCTCTCTCTCTCTCTCTCTCTCTCTCTCTCTCTCTCAGAACACACACACACAGTATTGTTGATCTCACACCTGCCCATTTTCCTGTAGCCAGACTAGTCCCAAACTTGTTATGAAGCTGAAGACATTGACTTACCTGTCTCCATCCCCCTGAGTTCATGCTAGGTAAGTACTTTACCAACTGAACAAATGCTTATAAAACAAACTTTGACTTTGCTTTATTTTGTTTTGTTTTGGAGATAGCATGATGTAGCTCCAGCTGGCCCTGGACTTGTAATTTTCACGCCTTTCCTGAGTCTTGGGATAACAGTAATGTTCCATCACGTCTGACGTAAAGAACTTCTCTTTAGTACATGAGGTTACAAAGTGGTATGTCAGGTATGTTGTCTGTGTTTAAAGACAGATAAAAAATACATAGGACAGAAAAGGTCAAAGGGATTCATAATGTACTTAGGTTACAGTGTAGCGCCTGTTTGGTGTTCCTGTATACCTGTGTGTGGATGCATGTGTACAAATTTGTGTTCAAATTTGTGCTGAGGCAGGAGGACATCTCATATCCATCCAGAGACTTCACCTGGGGATCCATCCCATAAACAACCACAAAAACCAGACACTACAACGGATGCCAACAAGAGATTGCTGACAGGAGCCTGATATATCTGTCTACTGAGAGGCTCTGCTACTGCCTAACCAATACAGCAGTAGATGCTCACAGCCATCCATTGGTCAGAGCACAGGGTCCCCAGTGAAAAAGCTAGAGAAAGGAACTATGGAGCTGAAGAGTTTGCAGCCCCATAGGAGGAACAACAATATGAACTAACCAGCACCTCCAGAGATCCCTGGGACTAAACCACCAACCAAAGAAAACACATGGTAAAACTCATGGCTCGAACTAAATATGTAGTAGAGGAAGGCCTGGTTGGTCATCACTGGGAGGATATCCTTGGTCCTGGGAAGGTTCTATGCCACAGTAAAGGGGAATGCCAGGGCCAGGAAGAGGGAGTGGGTGGGTTGGGGAGCAGGGTTTGGGGGTAGGAAAAGGGGGATCTTCAGAGAGGAAACTAGGAAAGGGTTTAACATTTGAAAGGTAAGTAAAGAAAATATCAAACAAAAAAGGCATTTGTTAGGACTTTATAGGATGATAACTAGTACAAGCCTGCAATCCCACCAACAATGGAGGAGTGTTCCTCTTTCTCCACATCCATGCCAGCATCTGCTGTCACCTGAATTTTTGATCTTAGCCATTCTGACTGGTGTGAGGTGGAATCTCAGGGTTGTTTTGATTTGCATTTCCCTGATGATTAAGGATGTTGAACATTTTTTCAGGTGCTTCTCTGCCATTCGGTATTCCTCAGGTGAGAATTCTTTGTTCAGTTCTGAGCCCCATTTTTTAATGGGGTTGTTCGATTTTCTGAAGTCCACCTTCTTGAGTTCTTTATATATGTTGGATATTAGCCCCCTATCTGATTTAGGATAGGTAAAAATCCTTTCCCAATCTGTTGGTGGTCTTTTTGTCTTATTGATGGTGTCTTTTGCCTTGCAGAAACTTTGGAGTTTCATTAGGTCCCATTTGTCAATTCTCGATCTTACAGCACATGCCATTGCTGTTCTGTTCATGAATTTTTCTCCTGTGCCCATATCTTCAAGGCTTTTCCCCACTTTCTCCTCTATAAGTTTCAGTGTCTCTGGTTTTATGTGAAGTTCTTTGATCCACTTAGATTTGACCTTAGTACAAGGAGATAAGTATGGATCGATTCGCATTCTTCTACATGATAACAACCAGTTGTGCCAGCACCAATTGTTGAAAATGCTGTCTTTCTTCCACTGGATGGTTTTAGCTCCCTTGTCGAAGATCAAGTGACCATAGGTGTGTGGGTTCATTTCTGGGTCTTCAATTCTATTGCATTGGTCTGCTTGTCTGTTTCTATACCAGTACCATGCAGTTTTTATCACAATTGCTCTATAGTAAAGCTTTAGGTCACTCTGGAAATCAGTCTGGCGGTTCCTCAGAAAATTGGACATAGTACTACCGGAGGATCCAGCAATACCTCTACTGGGCATTTATCCAGAAGATGCCCCAACTGGTAAGAAGGACACATGCTCCACTATGTTCATAGCAGCCTTATTTATAATAGCCAGAAGCTGGAAAGAACCCAGATGCCCCTCAACAGAGGAATGGATACAGAAAATGTGGTACATCTACACAATGGAGTACTACTCAGCTATTAAAAAGAATGAATTTATGAAATTCCTAGCCAAATGGATGGACCTGGAGAGCATCATCCTGAGTGAGGTAACACATTCACAAAGGAACTCACACAATATGTACTCACTGATAAGTGGATATTAGCCCAAAACCTAGGATTCTCAAGATATAAGGTACAATTTGCTAAACACATGAAACTCAAGAAGAATGAAGACTGAAGTGTGGACACTATCCCCTTCCTTAGAATTGGGAACAAAACACCCATGGAAGGAGTTACAGAGACAAAGTTTGGAGCTGAGATGAAAGGATGGACCATGTAGAGACTGTCATATCCAGGGATCCACCCCATAATCAGCATCCAAACGCTGACACCATTGCATATCCTAGAAAGATTTTATTGAAAGGACCCAGATGTAGCTATCTCTTGTGAGACTATGCCGGGGCCTAGCAAACACAGAAGTGGATGCTCACAGTCAGCTAATGGATGGATCACAGGGCTCCCAATGGAAGAGCTAGAGAAAGAACCCAAGGAGCTAAAGGGATCTGCAACCCTATAGGTGGAACAACATTATGAACCAACCAGTACCCCGGAGCTCTTGACTCTAGCTGCATATGTATCAAAAGATGGCCTAATCGGCCATCACTGGAAAGAGAGGCCCATTGGACACGCAAACTTTGTATGCCCCAGTACAGGGGAACGCCAGGGCCAAAAAGGGGGAGTGGGTGGTTAGGGGAGTGGGGGTGGGTGGGTATGGGGGACGTTTGGTATAGCATTGGTAATGTAAATGAGTTAAATACCTAATAAAAATAAAGGATGATAACTAGTTACAATCTTCAACATTTTTGAATGATGTCTTTTGGCAGACACAGGTGAATCATAAAGTAATAAAATGAACGTTGAAGGACCCCCACAGACACGTATCCCCAAAAAGATTTTGGAATTTATTATCTCTACTTGCAGTTTCCAGTGATTGTATATTTGAAGGAAAGCAGAAGCATACACTGCTGTGTTTTCTGACAGCTTTTTATTCCCTTAGATTATGCTTTAATGAGAGTTATTACAGAAATACTGATGTATTTGCCATTAATGGGTTCAACACCGTCATCCACAGTATTTTCACAGTAGCTAAATATTTGACAACAAGGAAGCAGCATGGGTAAGTTTTCCAACATTAAGTTCCTATCCAGAGAGTTGGACACACTCTCCACACTGAATGTATGATGGACTTTGTAGTTCAGTCTGGCTGTGAAGAAACTATGGAGCCCAAGTCCCATGAAGAATGCAGAGATCCATCTGGGTTTGATATCTGTGGGAGTTCATGATCACACCTGAAATAATATGGTTCTTAAGAGTGAAGAGTTGGAGATCACTGTGTTAGTCATAAGAATAAATGCAATGTACTCAATTGTAAGTAAAAGCTGACAGTCAATATGTACTGTCTATAGCCTTACCAAAGTATCAAATTAATTACAAGAACAAATAAAGAAACAATAAATAAAAAAACTTCAAATGAAAACAAGAAAAACCAAATAACTAATCAAAACTCAAACCAAAATCAAACCACGAAAATTGTGCAACGCAAAATTCTTAGACTGCTCATTTTGTAGCACAGACTTACAGCCTGTGGCTGTCCTTGGCAACTTAGTAGAAAAGCAGTTCTTTGAGGTAACAATCTTTGCAGGAGAAATTTAAGCAACACTCTCCTTTTGGAATGTGGGTTTGAAGGATATGGCCTATGAAGTTAAAGCAGAGCACAGGTTGTACACTTGGACCCAAGGCTTTACAATTTTGTTGACTGATCTCCATGTAATTATTGATGATGACCCATCAGGAAAAGATAAATTTGCACTCAGATTCTTCCTGGATGCCTAGCAACTCTTGATGTGTCTCAGCATTTCTCTGAGTCCCTTTAAATGTGGACTCTTCCTGGGCCAGAGGCTAGATGAAATTAAGGCCTGTTCATACCAAAGAAACAAAATAAAGGAGGAGCATACAGCCCATTACAGCCATGGTTATTAGGGATGAGAGGCAACAGTGATGTATTTTTTGTGCATGCACAGTGCTCTTCCTCCAGCAATTCTCTTTGAGGGAGATCATGTCGTGGTCTGTGCCATGTTCTGCTTTCTGCTGGACTATTTCAGACTTAGGGAAGGAAGAAACAAAGGCTGGTTAAACATTTGTCAATTGAGCTGCCCCTCCCAGAACAGCTCTATTCAGCTGGACAAACTAACATGGCCTATCAGCTGAGATCATAACGTGCATCTCAAGTGTCATAGAACACCTGAGCTTGGAATTGTTTCTCACCTTTTAGAAACTGCTGGAAACTGAACTGTCAACTACACATTATACTGGAGTTCTAAAAAACACCACATTTCCCCAGTTGTGCGGGTATATTATATTGAGTAATAACAATTGAACAATGTCTGAATTTGAGTTCAAGAGAAATGTGTGCAACCTAGAAAACCATGTGGATTCCTTATGGGGTGGGAGCGTACCCTGAACTGAAGTGAAGGCTATGATTATTTCTCCAGTGCAGGAACCTCACAGGGTTCCTCTTGTCAAACCCTCTATCTCGAAATAACCAGAAACAACATACAACACAAAACTCCATGGGTACTTCATAGGTCCAAGAATCTGCAAGAGTTTGCTAAATAAAAATATTAACAAGGCTGAGCAATGAACCTTAAAAGTGATGGTCATGAGAAAACAGAACAACACCCCTGTACTATTGAAGGGCACACTCTCAAACACACATAATATTTGTGTTAATGCCATACAAGCACATTGTATTGCAGTGACCTCTTTAGTTTCCAGGTTAATACTAATATAAAAATCTCCCAGG
The DNA here is from genome assembly GCA_921997135.2 of Mus spretus. Lineage (NCBI taxonomy): Eukaryota > Metazoa > Chordata > Mammalia > Rodentia > Muridae > Mus > Mus spretus. The sequence goes on along the minus strand of OW971690.1, from coordinate 12,413,503 downwards.
ACACTTTGGAGGCATAAAAACAAATTTTGAATGGGAAAGCTACTTAGTGGGTATAGCATATAGGCAGCTCAATCAGTGATATGCTTTCCACTCATAAACCAGTCTGGGATTCAGGGTTCTTGTCCTATTATCCAATCTGGCTCAGCAAGTTCCCAAGGCTGTGTAGAATAGGTTTGTTTCCCAGCCTAGGCTCACATGTTGGTGGTGGACCAGCCTCTTGTTCTTGCTCACTGTTTCAGACTTGTCCCAAAGTAAACAGTTTCTTCCAATAGGATCTCCTTTTCCATCACCTGACTGACTTGGTGTTCAAAGGTATGAGCCCAGATTAATAGGAACTGTCTATAACCAGGATCCAAAGGAACCTTTTTCTCCCTAGAATGTGATTGTGCCAGGACTATTTTGAGTACGATAAGGCTGACTAGTTGAAGGACATGCTTGCATGGATTATCTCACACTGAGTTCATGGAAGGGCTGCACCACACAGGGCCTTTTCATCCTTCAGCAGATAGACATCAGGATAGCTTCTCCTTCAGGGCTGCTCTAAGGACCACTACAACCCTGAGCGCCCTAGACTCTGTTGATATCCCCTCCTTGTTCTTGAAGCACTGGGTCAAAGTGGACTTCTTTTCCACTTTCTGAACATGGCTTCTAACAGACATACCCAGTTTTATACTACCAGAACTGTCTGAAGTTCCTCATTTCTCCCAACCCCCACTGTGGCTTATTTTAACTCTGAGAAAATGATGTTGAAGAACAGTCAAGCTGAATGCTACACAGATAAGATAGTTTGAGTACTTTAGATTATCAAGACCCTCAATGGGCTCCTGAAACAGGCCTGGTTTGCTCCACAGCTATGGGAATTCTGATGGATGCAAGTTCAGCTCCAAGCTACTCAATCTCTTTGCTTTATGAGATATAGTTTAGGCAATTAAAACATTATTATCTGATATGGTGGTGCACGACTTTAATCCCACCACTTGGGAGGCAGAGGCAGGTGGATCTCTCTGAGGTTGTAGCCATCCTGCTTTATGTTGTAAGTTCCCCGGACATCCAGGGTTACACTGATAAGACTGTCCTTTCTATCCTAGTAAACAACTAACAGAAAAGCCCTGAGCTGTAGGCTCTGACTTTATAATGCTAAAGTGCTGAATAGGTAACTTCCTAGTTGAATTTTAAGTAGGGCGTTGGATCCCTGGTAAAGTTTGACTGAACAAATTTGAAATGCACTCTATTAAGAATGACACTGAGTTGATATTCCTCCGCATTTTTGGATGACAGGCAGGAAACAGGGAGAAGGGGGTAACGACTGGCTCCGTAGTGCAAGGGCAATTGGCTTTTTTTGGGGTGGGAGGCTGTGAAGGGCTTGCCCTTTCAACAGTACAGTCTCCAACCTCTCTCCCCCCTATTAATTACGTTTAAAAAGGCCAGCTGAATTTTAAGCAAAAGAGGAATTTTAGTCCTCAAGGTGTGTTCATCTGACGAATTAATCTCTCTGGCAGCCACTGCTCTCCATCTTCATCTCGTGAAAAAAACACAAACCGAGCACCTTCCCCAGATTAGAACCGGATCTGGACCCTTCTATTTGTTAGTTAGCGGGTCCTTCCATTTTACCAATGAATGAGAATTAGAAGTAACTGGATACCAGTGGCGATCCGCTGCAGACTGACCCTTAATATCAGTTTGCAAAAAATTTAGAACAAATAAAGTTAAGGCAAGATGGGCCTTTGGTGACCTTGGGGGGATATAGCTGCCCCTGTTCTGTCTTAAAAAGCCAATTCTTTAAGTTGCAATGAGCACGTTCAACTATTCTTTGTCCCATGGGGTTATAAGGAATTCCAGTTTTATGTTTGATACCGAATTCCTTACAGAATGAAATAAAATTTTTACTACAATAGGATGGCCCGTTATCTGTCTTAATAAGTTTAGGCAATCCCATACCATTAAAGGCTTACAGGCAATGATCAGTTAAGTTTTTAGAAGCCTCTCCTGTATGGAGAGAAGGGATCTTGACGGCATATTGAAGTTAAATGTACCACAGGTCTCAAATAAGGGTACTGATTGTGCAACATATAAAATGTCAGTAAAGATATTAAAAGCCTCATGCACAGACTGAAAGACCTTTAGTACTGCTGTTAATTTGGCTAACTGAGCCGAAAGGCCAGGAGTCTATATGATAACTTGTTGATTATTAATAAGATATCCAGCTCACCCTTTAGAAGAGCCATCAGTAAAAATCAAAAGTGCATTATATAAAGGCTGTAAGGAAGTCATTTTAGGAAATATCACATCACACACATTTAAAAATTTTATCAACCTATCTTGGGGGTAGTGGCTGTCTATAGTTCCCTTAAAAGGCTGAACAATGATATCTGGCTCTTTGCTGAAATTAGTTAATGTCTGCCTTCTTCCAGTGATCATCATCTGTGCCACTGCTTTGTGATATGGCAAGATATTACATTTAGGAGAAATCTTTGAGTGTATCCACATTAAAGGAAATTTTTTGCCATAGCAGTTCCATAGGCAAATGAGTTGTATTAAAAATTAACAGATGCAGGGGCAAGGAGTAACCTATATAAGTGACAAATTGCTCTTCAATAGCTTTTTCCACTAGCTGTAAGGCCAGCAATCCTTCTGAGGTTAGGGATCTAGGGGAAGCGAGGGATGTGCTCTGAATTAACTTTGCTAGGTAATTTAGAATATAGGAATCTCTAACAATGGATGAATATTAGACCAGTCTAAGATTGAGTTAGAATGACTGGTCACACTGAAGAAAAGAGAAAAATCATTATGACTCTATTCAATGACTAATTTTACTAAGTCAGTATTTACAGTCTCTGATGAACTATTGCCATAAAGTTAAAAGGCTAGACTCTCGTCTAAACTGGAAAAATGGCAAGCAAGGATGGATCTAACTGCACTTTCAATCATTTTTCTTAAGGAGCGGTTGTAACTAGAAAGCTTGAAAAGTTATTAAGAGTCACATGTGCATAATTTATTTATTTATTAACTAGAAATATGTATAAGCAATCACAAATTTGAGAATTAATAGTATCTGAGGGATGAACAATTTTAAGCAATTGTGAGCTCAGAGATATGGCATTGACTATTAATATACAAATTAAGGTTTGATTGTTCAGCATTTTAAAACAACATCTACAGCCCACAACTAGATTATCTGTGCTGAAACAGGGGAAACTGTGTGTCTTAAGACTCCGCCCCACAGCAGCTAGTTGGGCCCACGTGGGCCAACGATCAGCTGGGAAGATGAGAAAAATGACTTTACAATAATGTTTTTTCTGGCCTAAGAATTGTCTTGGGCACAACTAATATTTAATTACCAATGAATATAATTAATAACAATTATAAAAGCTTTCTTTATTTTTTTTGTAAAACCTTTTGTAGTAAACTAAAACCCTAAGTAATAAAAGGATATTGTCTCTGAATCACTTAGGTGAGAGCAAGGATTTAAGGTAAACTTCCCTTGAGAAGCATTAGTTAATAAAATACTTTCCACTTAGGAGACAATATACACTGAAAGATTAAAACTCTTGGCTTCTTGTATAGAAGCAGAAACAATAAAAATTTTTCTTACATAAGGTAAAGTTACATTAGCCATACCTAGAGGCAGAATTTTCTAGTGATTACCAGTTCACTAGAAGCAAAACTCTTTAAATTTAAGCATTATTTTTAAACATCTGAATAGATCTGCAACACTGTTAAAAAGAAATTTTCTTGAACACAGGGAAAAACTTTCTCAGGCACTGTTTGCAAAACACAAGAAGGCCACAAGCCGCTCTGGGGCTGCCCAGAGCCCTGCATTGACTCAAATATAAAATATTTTTTAATCTGAGCATCCTAGCCCTCCTGTAATAAGGACCGATTCTAGAGAAACAATATAACGGTCTATGCCTCTAATTTTTGATACTCTATCATAAGATGACTTACAGTTAAAACATTTTTCACAACTTTAGTGTTGTGGAAAAATTGCCCATACTGCAGTTTCCTGACAGGCAGCAACTATAGCCAAACTGATTGTTTGAGGGTCTGATCTATGCACAAAGACAAACATAACTAGATAACTCTGTCACAGATTTGTATGAAGTGAGCTGTATGAGCGCTCTCATAAGATGATTACTCTTGTAATTATCTTAATTAACAATATATGGGTGAGTAGAAAATCTTAAATTTGTAATCAAACTGCAAGCTGCAGTCAATGGAACAATGGCAATTTTAACCATAATTTTTAAGTTTCTTGTGCAAGATTAGGATAATACCTACAACCTTGGGAAAGCAAAACCCAAGTTTAAAACAATTTATCATCTTTAAAATCAATATAGGAGCATTACTATCATATGACAAAGTTTGACTGTCAATTAATACCTATGAATACCTATTAAAGCAAGCTCTAATACTTTACTAAAGAGGCATTGCTTTAAATCTTATCTTAAATTTTACTATTTAGGATAGGAACCACATTAATTATTATCTAAACTAGAAATATCTTTAGAGACCCAGTCTCTTGGCCTGCCTTATGCCACCTGTCGGTAGGACTCTAAACTTGAGTTATCAAATTTAACACTAACCATCTGTAACAATGTAACAATTATTAATCTTAACCAACAACTTATGAGCTGATTGTGAAAACACTCAGAGCACATTACCAATAAAAAGGAACCAAATGAAGCAGTTACATTTAGACCAATCAGAGAATATTAATTTTTGTAGCTACAATGATAGAATAAAAGGCACTTTACCATTTGTCAAACACATTAATCACGAACCATTTATCAGCTTTTTTACTCCAAAACTAAGAGGCTGTGCACTCGCACTTTTTTCCTAAAACGAACAGTTTTTCCAGCAGGGGCCCTCCTGCCATGTGTCTGATTCCTAGCTGAAGCACGTGGCAGCTCTCGGCTTTGCAGATAAAGTTTTTTTTACCATCTTTATTATCCAACATAAAACATAGAACATTCATTCATACAGACTGGACACGAACATACATGAATTGAACACGAGAACAGATTGGTGCACCAGACATTAGACAAGACACAAAAGGGGACACAGTACTACTTCTGCTATAAGGCCCAGAGATAACAAAGCATGGCACTCCTGAAATTTCTCTCTGCTTTTTGGGACAATTTCCTCCCTCATGATGCAATCTGCCTGATTATTAATTCCCTTTTAATAAACCCTTTCTTTTCTCACGCCTAAAAATGTAGCTACTGTGAGCCACGGCCTACCGCCTGTTACAGTAGCCAGCTCCTGTTAAACTTAACTGCTGAACCTAAGTGAATTAGCTCTCGGGTTTAAAGCTGCTGCAGCTTAGCCCATACCAACCTTCTCCAGTATGAATTTCCTTTATCCTTTAATTATTTTCTTCTTCTATGGAGCTCCAAACCAGCAGTGTCTCTTCCAAAAATCCTTTGCTGTTTCTCAGTCCCGTGTTGGTTCACCAAATGTTGTGTCCGGACAGCAGATCACAGCCTGGGTTCTGACCTGGAAAGGCATTTTGGAAACCTGGAAGAGAAGAGGGGCTGGGCTGTGAGAGATACAGAAGGAACCAAGACAAAGGTCTCTGCTCAAGGTTAAATTTTTATTTTTCGGCACTCAGTTATGAAGGAAGGAAAGGCCCGATTCTTGCCAAATAATCTTGGAGTCCAGTAGCAGGGTGACCACATGTATGGCTCTGAACAGCAAAGCAGCAGGTTACAGCAGTGGGCGTGGCAGAACAATCCAGCCTGCAAGCTCCATCCAGGTGTAAACAGTGGAACCATTAAGGCTGGGGGAGGGGAGGCTACACAAAGCAAAGATAAATAAAAAAGAAAGACTTGCATTCCAAAGATCCATCATTTTCCTTGAGTCTAAGTGTTTGTGCTCACCTTCACCAGGTCTCTGGAGACCTGTGTTCATCCAGATCTGAGGGCTCATCCAAAATAGAGTCCTGAACCAGCTGTGGCCAAGTGTTCCTGTGTTGTTGGCTGATCTCTGTCTCAAGCTTCAGAGACACTGGAGGGGCAGCCTTGGCCTTCAATCGCCAGCCATTCCAGGTCCTCTGCCAGCTAATGGAATCTTCCACAGAGGCCTGTCATCTCAAAAATAGAAGCTAGGGTATTCCAAAGATTGGGATGCCACACTACAGTCATGATGAGTTAGTTACATGAGACCATACAAGTTAACTAATGTCTGTATGACTGTTTTCCTTATTTGAAAGTGAGTAATGAGATCATCTGAGGAGCAGTTGCTTAGAATAAAATCACTGATTAACATGAATGATAGGACTGTACAGAGCATGGGCTTAATTTTCTGGGTCCACTGCAAATAGCTGGGAGAGTTCAAAACAAAACCAATAGAAACAACAGAAATACTAACAACAATAATTTTTAAAAACCTTCTGAGTGCTGGAATCACAGGCATGTACCAACTCTGGCTAACATTTGTGTGCTTTTATAATAAACAAACACACACACACACACAAATCCCTATTCCAGTTCTAGCAGTTGCATCAGAGAGAGCTGTGTGACACTACATGCTGCTTCCTTTCCCCAGATAGCTCAGGAGATCTTTTCCATCTTCTATGATCTTCTTCAATTTCTTTCTTCAGAGACTTGAAGTTCTCTTTTTTCCCTTTTTTTATTTGTGATTTTCTTCATTTACATTTCCAATGCTATCCCAAAAGTCCCCCATTACCACCCACCCCCCAATTCCCTACCCACCAACTCCCACTTTTTGGCCCTGGTGTTCCCCTGTACTGAGGCATATAAAGTTTGGGAGAACAACAGGCCTCTCCACTGATGGCCAACTAGGCTATCTTTGATACATATGTAGATTGAGACACGAGCTCCGGAGGGGGGGGTGAAGGCGGGAGAGGGTACTGGTTAGTTCATATTGTTGTTCCACCTAGAGGGTTGCAGATCCCTTTAGCTCCTTCGGTACTTTCTCTAGCTGCTCCCTTGTGGGCCCTGTGATCCTTCCAATAGCTGACTGCCAGCATCCACTTCTATGGCAGTTTCTAGATGGTACATCCTTTCTTCTCAGCTCCAAATTTTGTCTCTGTAACTCCTTCCATGAGTGTTTTGTTCCCAATTATAAAAAGGGGCAAAGTGTCCACACTTTGGTCTTAGTTCTTCTTGAGTTTCTTGTGTTTTGCAAATTGTATCTCATATCTTGGGTATTCTAAATTTCTGGGCTAATATCCACTTATCTGTGAGTACATATCATGTGAATTCTTTTGTGATGGGTTACCTCACTCAGGATGATGTTCTCGAGGTCCATCTGTTTGCCTGAGAATTTCATAAATTCATTCTTTTTAATAGCTGAGTAGTACTCCATTGTGTAAATGTACCACATTTTCTGTATCCATTCCTATGTTGAGGGGCATCTGGGTTCTTTCGAGCTTCTGGCGATTATAAATAAGGCTGCTATGAACAGAGTGGAGCATGTGTCCTTCTTATCAGTTGGAACATCTTCTGGATATATGCCCAGGAGAGGTATTGTGGGATCCTCCAGTAGTACTATGTCCAATTTTCTGAGGAACTGCCAGACTGATTTCCAGAGTGGTTGTACAAGCTTGCAATCCCACCAGCAATGGAGGAGTGTTCCTCTTTCTCCACATCCTCACCAGCATCTGCTGTCACCAGAATTTTTGATCTTAGCCATTCTGACTGGTGTGAAGTGGAATCTCAGGGTTGTTTTGATTTGCATTTCCCTGATGATTAAGGATGCTGAACATTTTTCAAGTGCTTCTCTGCCATTCGGTATTCCTCAGGTGACAATTCTTTGTTTAGCTCTGAGCCCCACTTTTTAATGGGATTATTGGATTTTATGGAGTCCACCTTCTTGTGTTCTTTATACCTATTGGTTATTAGTCCCTATCTGATTTAGGATAGGTAAAGATCCTTTCCCAATCTGCTGGTGGCCTTTTTGTCTTATTGATGGTGTCTTTTGCTTTACAGAAGCTTTGCAGTTTCATGAGGTCCCATTTGTCAATTCTTGATCTTACAGCACAAGCCATTCCTGTTCTATTCAGGAACATTCCCCCTGTGCCCATATCTTCTACGCTTTTCCCCACTTTCTCCTCTATAAGTTTCATGGTCTCTGGTTTTATATGGAATTCCTTGATCCACTTAGATTTGACCTTAGTACAAGGAGATAGGAATGGATCAATTCCCATTCATCTACAAGTTAACCGCCACTAGTGCCAGCACCATTTGTTGAAAATGCTGTCTTTTCTCCACTGGATGGTTTTAGCTCCCTTGTCAATGATCAAATGACCATAGGTGTGTGGGTTCATTTCTGTGTATTCAATTCTTTTCCATTGGTCTACTTATCTATTGTTATACCAAGACCATGCAATTTTTGATCACAATTGCTCTGTAGTACAGCTTTAGGTCAGGCTACCAACAACAATTTTTAAAAAACCTTCTGAGGGCTGGAATTACAAGCATGTACCAACTCTGGTCAACTTTTGTATGTATTTCCACCAGAGGTTCTTTTATCCTGGAGAGCAGTTTTTGCTATCCTAGGTTTTTTGTAATTCCAGATGAATTTGCAGATTGCCCTTTCTAATTCATTGAAGAATTGAGTTGGAATTTTGATGAAGATTGCACTGAATCTGTAGATAGCATTTGACAAGATAGCCATTTTTACTATATTGATCCTGCCAATCCATGAGCATAGAAGATTTTTCTATCTTCTGAGATCTTTAATTTCTTTCTTCAGAGACTTGAAGTTCTTATCATACAGATCTTTTGCTTCCTTAGTTAGAGTCACACCAAGGTATTTTCTATTGGTTTTTACTCTGGGAACAGTGTTGTTTCCCTAATTTCTTTCTCAGCCCATTTCAAAAGACCAAGTCAGAATCAGTGTCAATCTCTTATTCCCTGCAGATCAGGATGTTAGTAAGCTCTTAGCTGTCGCTCTAGCACTAGGCCTGCCTGTCTGCGGCCATACTTCCAACCATGATGACCATGGACTCTATGAAACTCTAAGCAAGCCCTCAGTTAAAAGCTTCATTGTATGTGTTACCTTGTTTATAGTATTTCATCACAGCAATAGAACAGTGACTACCACAGGCAGGAAAGAGTTTCTCTCAGCTTACAGTTATAGACCATCATGAACTGAAGTCAGTGTAGGACGCCATGGTGGAGCCCTGCTTACAGGCTTGCTCCTCATGGCTTGTTCAGCCTGCTTTCTTACACCACAGGACCACCTGCCAATTCAACCCACTTCTTGCAGTGGGCTTAGCCTTACCACATCAATCCTTAATCAAGAAAATGCCTCACAGACTTGCCTACAGGCCAATATGAGTCAATTTTCTCAAACTCCTCATGAGGAAGCCACCTCTTTCTCATATTTCTTTTGAGGAACTTCCATGTTGTTTTGCCTTTGGCTCCACCAATTTACATTCTTGCCTGGACTGCACACAGCTATCCTTTGTGAGGCAGTGGACTGTGTCACCAGAGGACCATTACAACCGGTGACATTGCATAGAGTTTTCTATTGTGATGGGATATCTAGCTAGGCTCTAAGTGTTTAGCCAATGAGCTTTCCTCCAATTCTGTGAAAGATATTCAATCTCTGGTTCACCCAGAGTAAGACATGTGCATTTTCATCTGCCCTGAATAAAACAGTTTAGACAAGCTAGGATTGTCTTCTTCATCAAGGACCTGAAGGGTGTGGGGGACAGTGGGCTGTGGTGGGATGGGGATGGCAGGGGGGAAGGCTTTGACACACAGAGCTGTGGTTAAGTCTCCTGTAGAGGACCCCTCTTCTAGCCCCTCCATAGTCCTGGCACTCACCTGGAGCTAAGCTGAATTCCCCACACTGGGTTCATCTAGGGCTGCTGGATCCTGTTCCCAACTATTTGAGGTTCCCAGTGGTGTCTGCGTACACAGGAGGATTGGGACCACCATTTTCAACTCCTCATGGTTCCCAGGAGCTTCTGGGTGCACAGGACTCCCCCTCCCCCCAACCCTGCTGTTTTCAGCCAGAGAAACACAGACTGGGCCTCCTATATGTGACTGTGTTTCAGCTTTCCCTGAGCAATGTGGCTCAGCACCCCAGGGGCTAGGAAGAAACACAGCCTAATATCCCTGAGTTTTGCCTTCCCCAAGTGGCACATTGGTGGCATTCCTGACCCCCAGAGGGAAGGCAGAGACACAGAATGATGCCTTTACTGTATGCTGTCAGCAGGGCCTGATCTCTCTGCTCTGTTTTTGATATCTGTGCTCACAGGTATGGGGTATGAGGCAGCATGTCACTGTGGTTGATTTGCACTTCCTTGGTGCTTAAGGATAACAAACCCTTATCATAGAAATTAACATTTAGAGTCCTACTTGCTATCATGTGCCAACATACATCCTAATAGATTTAATAGTTGGTATGTTAAATGAATTTTTTAATTGGAATTTCTTTGTTAGAGCTGCTATTGCAGCAATATCATAACCAAAGTAACTTGGGAAGGAAAGTTTTTTGACTTATACTTCCACATCACAGCTCATCATGGAAGGAATCTGGACAGGAACTCAAACAGTATAGAAATCTGGAGACAGGAGCTGATGCAGAGGCCACTGAGGAATGCTGCTTACTGGCTTGCTCCTTATGGCTTGCTCAACCTAATTTCTTATAGAACCTAGGATCACCAGGCAAGTGACAGCCCCACCCACAATGGGATGGGCCCACATCCATCAATCTAATTAAGAAAATGTCCTATAGGTGTACCAACAGCCTGATCTTGTGTTGGCATTTTCTCCATTTAGGTTCCCTCCTCTCAGATAACTTCAGCTGGTGCCAAGTTGACATAAAGTTAGCCAGCAGAGAATTGTTCTGGCCAAAATTTGCTTTTCCAATGAAAGCAGTGCTTCAGTGAGTTCATGTCCCTGGAGTTCCCTGACATCAGCAAGTTGCCATCATCAGAACCCCCTTAGCAAATGCTCTCAACAGAACATTCTTTGAAACAGTGGACAAAGTGGTGTTCCCTTAACAGCCAGAAGACCAGGGCCACCAATCTGATCTGCTTGTAGAAGTCACTCTAACTCACTTGCAAACATCAGCAGCTTCATAGCAATCCACGCAGCAATATTTCCTTGAAACCTTTAAAACCACTACAAGAACAAACCTGAGAGCTGAGACTGACCTGAATTATTCTTGTGGTGAAAAAAATAGAGTGGAGTGCTTCCTCCATCTCTGGTCTATGAAGAGATCAGCAAGCATCTTTAAAAGTGAACACACAATGCAAAATCAAACCCCAGGAAAGAAATCAGTAGAAACAATTTGTCTTTAGTCAGGAACTCTTTCTTGAATGACTGGAGGATTATTCCGGATGTCAGAAGATCCATTTCTTCAATTGTGAATATGTGATATTTAATGGCAGTAGATGATAGATGAGAATCTTCATTCAATGTTTCAAAAGATTTTTAATCTCACAGATGAGAACATAGGCAAACACAAGGAGAGGTGATATATCTTTCAAATTGAGTCTTACAACTACTGCATCATAATGTCACTCTGTTGGGTTGGTTATTTATCTTGGTGCATTGGTTGTGGCTGTGTATCGTGCCGTGGTATCTTTTTCAAATATAAAAGATGAAAAACTTCTTCAGTACAATCTACAGCTACAAAAACCTCCAGCAAAGTGGCTGGAGGCTCAGTGGTGGAGCATTTGCCTGCCCAACATGTACAAAGCCCCAGACTCTAGCCTCAGCAACACAAACAACATCAATAACAACAAGCCAACAACAAATGAACCATACAAACTACACCGCGTTGGGCTGTAGTGGGAGAGGGTAAACTTAAAGAGTTTACTGTCACAGAAATGGTAGTTAAGCACCTCAGGTAACTATCACTGTCATGAGATCCAAAGCACACAAAGATAGTAATCAAAATATGGTTCTGAATACAATTTAATGTTTGTTATAATATTAACCGACAAGTAATATACAAATTTGGTAGATACCAGGGAACTCAATACATGTTCATCTCTTTCCTTCTCTCTACCAAAAGAATTAGGACAAAGAGAGAGAGAGAGAGAGAGAGAGAGAGAGAGAGAGAGAGAGAAAGAGATAGAGAAAAGACATCAGCTTTTTTACCCCCCGTGTTCCTCTTGATCAGGCCAACTTGAATCGGACTGTAAGCTGAGGATGAACTTCTGCTTCCCACATGTCTACCTGTAGAATTCTGACATTACAGACACGAGTCACCATACCTACACAGTGCTAGGGATTGAAACAAGGGCTTTGTATATACTAGCTAGGTAAACAGTCCACCAATGGTGCTACAACCCAACCTGTAAAATGCTACATTTTACAGAAAAGAAAAGAAAGGAAAAGGAAAGGAGAGGAGAGGAGAGGAGAGGAGAGGAGAGGAGAGGAGAGGAGAGGAGAGGAGAGGAGAGGAGAGGAGAGGAGAGGAGAGGAGAGGAGAGGAGAGGGGAGGGGAGGGGAGGGGAGGGGAGGGGAGGAGGAGAGGAGAGGAGAGGAGAGGAGAGGAGAGGAGAGGAGAGGAGAGGAGAGGAGAGGAGAGGAGAGGAGAGGAGAGGAGAGGAGAGGAGAGGAGAGGAGAGGAGAGGAGAGGAGAGGAGAGGAGAGGAGAGGAGAGGAGAGGAGAGGAGAGGAGAGGAGAGGAGAGGAGAGGAGAGGAGAGGAGAGGAGAGGAGAGGAGAGGAGAGGAGAGGAGAGGAGAGGAGAGGAGAGGAGAGGAGAGGAGAAGAGAGGAGAAGAGAAGAGAAGAGAAGAGAAGAGAAGAGAAGAGAAGAGAAGAGAAGAGAAGAGAAGAGAAGAGAAGAGAAGAGAAGAGAAGAGAAGAGAAGAGAAGAGAGAAAAGGAAAGAAAAAAGAAAAGGCAGGTACATTTCTAGATAGGAGGCAACAACTTTATTACTAACCTTAGATAAGATATCTTGTTTTATTAACACAATTCTTGCTCCGCAAGGAGAGAAAAAATTAAACCTTAAAATAGTATGAAAAGTGAAGCTAGCTGACAATAGTATGGAGAAGGAAGCATCTGGTTTGGACTCAGGAAAAAGCCCACTCAGGTAGAGACCACTTCTCCCCACACGCCATGGGTCACCTTGGGTAAAGGAGACTTCGTCGGCTGGAGGAAGAAAAGGCCCAGGAGCAGACTTCCAGGAGAACAGAAAGAAATGCCTGGATTCCAGTTCAGCTTTGCTGAGTTCTTGGAGAGGACCTTCATGCCTGCAAAGGAAAAGGTGAAACCTGAAGATACAGCTCCAAGTGACAAGGCTTGCTCTGAGGCTATGATAGCTGATGAAGAATTATGATCCTCTTAAGGCAATAAGAAAGGAACGGAAGAGGAATGAAGACTCAGATACTCACAAAAGACTACCGCTTGCTTTCTTCCTGCTTCATTCTGAATATTGTCCAAAGGTCATGAGTGAATCCCAGGGCTTGTCCATGGGGGATGTAGCAAGGAAATTGGGTGAGATGTGGTCTGAGCAGACAGCCCAAGATAGACCACCATGTGAAGAGAAGGCAGGTTAACAAGTATGAGCTACAGGATATAGCATGCCTTGAGAGGGCAGAGGTGATGCAAGATAGAAGGGCCCTGGAGGCTCAACGAAGAATGAAAAGATGAAGAAGAGGAGGAAGAGGGGAAGGAGGAGGTAGAAGAAGAAGGAAGAGGAGTAGGGGGAGGATGGAAGGGGGACAGGGAGAAGAAGAAGAAAGTGGAGAAGGAGAAGAAGAGGGAGGAAGAGGAGCAGTAGGAGGAAGAGGAAATTCAGGAAAAGGAAAACTAAATGTTTAGTCTGTGATTCCTATGGAACTTGTGGAGGCCCTGTTACTTATTTCATTACAAAGGTGAAACTTAAGTACAGATTAACACTGGCTTCTGTATAAATACTATACAGTTTTTTGTTTTGTATAGGATCCCTACCTACTTCAAGGCTCAGGAAACAGTATTGAAGAAGCTATGGAAAGAGTGAGTGTAAAATCCTGTTGAATGTAGAGGAATACTGTGAGAGGCTGGCCTCTGAACACACCATGGCTGTTACACACACACATTCACAGCAGCTGTGTTTACCCATGCAAGCCCTTCATAAGATCCAGAGAGTTAAACTTTCCATTGTGGCGGGGGAGGGATTCTCAATACCCCAACCCCTTCACTTGCTGAGTTGCTAATGGCAACTGATAACTGCTAAAGGACAGAGAGCTACTTTTCTTTGAGAAAGGTGGCCATTGGCAGGTTTCCCACACCCCTGTGTATGACCCAGCAGGCGTGCACATATACAGGCAGCACCAGTTGGACTTAGTGGGTGATTTTATTAAACAACATGAAGTTGGGAGAGATACAGGAGACTTGTTGAGGGAAGGGTGTTGATCGAAGTGTATGGAAGACTGGCTGGGGGCAGGATGTGATGGTGGTAATGCTAGAGGGAGTGACCAAGGAATGACTACAACTAAGATACATTGTATACACGTATGAATGGTTTTTATTGTATGTTATCAGGATGTAGCTCAGTAGTGGGTGCTTGCAGTGCTAACTTAATATTCACAAGGTCCTGAGTTCAATCCCTACTACTGTGGTAGAGAAAGACGTTTTCAATACAGTCTGTAGCTCCCCCTCCCCCCAGGGTTTGTTTATGTGTTCATTTGTTTGTTTGAAGCAGGTTCTCTGTCATCAAGCTAGGCTTACACTGACACAGATTCCCCCTGCTCCTGCCTCCTTGGTGATGCAGTAATGGTTACTCTACCACCATCTCAAGCTGGAGGCTTTTTGGAGGCTACTATATACTTAGATTTTTAAAGTTTTGATGTTGAGTGTTCATAAATACTTAGTAGTTTCTTTAATGTCTTGCATGTGGTAGCACGGTCAACTTCATAGGCATTCATACTACTAGTATTTCCTTTTTAAGGATGTTTGTAATAAAATTGTGAACATTAAAATATAAAAAATTGACTAGAGACCACCATGAATAATGTACATACTAGTTTATAAATAGAAGTGAAAATGTGAGGTGTGACATCACCGCCATTCTTTGCATCCTCCACTCTTTCTCCTGGCTCTGTTCCTCCTTTATGCAAGCTCATAGAAGTAAGAAAGGGAAGGAAGGAAGAAAGCAGGGAGGGAGGGAGGGAGGGAAAGAAAGGGGGGCAACTCTGTGGAAGTAAAAATGAAAAACAAAATAAAACAAAACATAGCACAAGTCTGCAAGAGAACCCAGTTTAAAGAAAAGGTAATTCAAAATTCCTGATACTTATTCAGTCTTTAGAAATCATTTGAAAGGGTGGGAAGGATCAGGGGTTCAAGGCCTTTGAGAGACATTGCCTCAAAAAGCCAAAGGAATAAAAACTACTTGCACCTTTGTGCCTATGTTACCCAGAACTAGTAGTGTCTCACTTGGATCCCCTGAGTGGAAGCTGTCACTCAGTTGAAATCTGAGTTTCTCTATGGGCCTTACAGGAGAGAGTGTCATCATGGTACCCTCTGGGTTTGTTATGGTGGATGTGAAGAGAACATCTACTTCATCCCTCAGCAGTGCTGTGAGAATGTCCAGGAGATCACATGATGTGCCCTTACTGAATATCTTGCCTGATCAACATAACTTTCTTAGATCACAGTCGCCTGTCCATACTTTACCAAAACAAAGCCTGAGACAGAGTGCGTAGAACAAACAAACAAACAAAAAAAAAAAAAAACAGTACACAGAATTAAACCCGGGAGAGAAATGGAGAAAGTGGGCAGAATGACACAGGCACACATTTACAAAGCACCTGCCTTGCTCTGGGAACAGACAGAGTCAGATATGATTGGCCAGAGCAGTGGTTCTCCTCCTTCATAATTGTGACTCTTTAATACAGTTCCTCATGACCTGTACCATAAAATTATTTCCATTGCTACTTCTTAAATGTAATTTTGCTACCGTTATGAGTCTTAATGTAAATATCTGATATGCAGGGTATCCTGTACAGGGGTTGTGACCCTCAGGTTGAGAAAAAAACCACTGACATAGTGCTTGACAAAGCTGGGGCTTTCAATGCATTATAAACACGTGATATGCGAAACATTAATATTGGGAAGCAGCAGAAACTCCATGCTTACAGAAGCATTATAAGATCCTCCTGTTTAAAAAAGATTTTAAAAGTGGTGATGTGTGGTACCGAAAATGTTCTCAAATGAATGTGATGGCCGTGCTTGTAAAACCACCATTCTAGAAGCTGAAATAAAGATGGTCACTATTTCTAAGCTCCCCTGGGCTAGCACCACCTCTCTGTCTCTCTCTGTCTCTGTCTCTGTCTCTGTCTCTCTGTCTCTGTCTCTGTCTCTCTGTATCTCTGTCTCTCTCTCTGTCTCTGTCTCTCTGTCTCTCTCACACACACACAGGTATGCACTTATTTCTCACTCTGGGGCTTTTTGTTTTACAGATGTGGGTGTTTTTTGGGTTATTTGGGTTATTTTTATAAGGAGACAGGGTCTGTTATGTTCTTCCCACCTAATCCCTGACCTCAAACCACCCTCTACCTCAGTTTCCTGAGTAGCTGAATCTACAGCACACAACACCATGTTTGGGCATTTCAGACAGACGAGAGTACTTTTCTACCTAGTGCTTTCCTGACAAACGTTTATTTTTATTTTTCTTTATCTTTGCTTTTCTGAGATAGGGTTGAGCTTCATAGTCCTGACTGTGGATCAGGCAGACCCTGACATTGTTGGTGAACGTTTTTTTTCCTAATGTGTAGTTTGCCAATTTGTCCTATTGGCTATGCCCTTTGTCTTATAGAAGCTTTTCAGTTTCTTGTGGCCCATTTATAAATTTTGATGTTAGAGTCTGAGCTATTGGAGTTCTGTTTATGACATTTGTCCCCATTCCCATGAGTTTGAGGGTCTTTCCTGCTTTCTCTTCAGTTAGATTCAGTGAATCTGGTTTTATGTTGAGATCTTTAATCCACCTGGCCTTGAGTATTGTGCCAGGTGACAAATATGCATCTACTTTCATTTTTCTGCATACTTACTCCAGTTAGACCAGCATCATTTATTGCAATGTTTCTTTTTGGATTGTATATTTTTGACTTTGGGGAGATCAAGTGTCCATCAGTCTAGTTTAATTTCTCGGTCTTCAAATCATTTCTTTTTCTATTTTAAAACACTTTAATCTTACATTTCAAATGTTAGCTATTTTTCCGGTTTTCTGACTAAAACCCACATACCTCATGCCCCTTCGAACTGCTTCTATGAGGGTGCTCCACCACACAGTGCTCTCTTGCTAGCATAGCATTCTCCTACACTGGGGCATGGAGCTTTTAAAGGACCAAGGGTCTTTCCACCCATTGATGTCCAACAAGGCTGTCATCTGGCACACATGTGCCTAGAGCCATGGGTTACTCCATGTGTGATTGGTGGTTTAATCCCTGGGATATCTAGGGGATATGGTTGGTTGATATTGTTGTTCTTCCTATGGTTGCAACCCCCTATAGCTCATTCAGTCCTTTCTCCAACTCTTCCACTGGGGACTCTATGCTCATTCCAAAGAGGGGCTGCAAAACTGTGCCTTGGTATTTGTCACTCTCAGGTGGTGCCTCTGAGGAGACAACTGTAGCAGGTTGCACTTATTGGCATCTTCCATAGTGTCTGGCCTTGATGTCTGTATGTGGGATGGATCTCCAGGTGGAGAAGGCTCAGGATGGCTTTAGCTTCATTCTCTGCTCCACACCTTATCTCCACATTTCTGCCTGTGTTTGCTTGCCTAAAGGGTCCTGGATCCACCAACAAGGGGCTTACTCGATACAGGCTCAATTTTTCCAAGAAAAGGATTGTTGCAGAATCATACCATGGCACCAAGAAGTTCAACTACAATATCTTAGGTCCAGCAGACCTGGTAGAGAACTGAAGACCTGAGCTATCGGGGGAAAGGAAGCATCATGCAGTGTCACACAGCTCTCTCTGAGGCAACTGCTAGAACTGGAATACGGGTGTTTGTTTGTTTGTTTGTTTGTTTATTATTAGGCAGAGTTGGTACATGGCTGTATTGCTAGCACTCAGAAGGTTTATAAAAAAATTGTTGTAGTTAGTATTTTTGTTGCTTCTATTGGTTTTGTTTTGAACTCTCCCAGCTCTTTGCAGTGGACCCAGAAAATTAAGCCCATGCTCTGTACAGACATATCATTCACGTTAATCAGTGATTTTATTCTTAGCAACCACTTCTCAGATGATCTCATTACTCACTTTCAAATAAGGAAAACAGTCATACAGACATTAGTTAACTTGTATGATCTTACGTAACCTACTCATCATGACTGTAGAGTGGCATCCCAATCTTTTGAATACCCCAGCTTCTATTTTTGAGATGACAGGACTCTGTGGAAGACTCCATTGGCTGACAGAGGACCTGGAATGGCTGCCACCTGAAGGCCAAGGCTGACCCTCCAGGGTCTCTGAAGCTTGAGGCAGAGGTCAGCCAATAACACAGGAAAACTTGGCCACAGCTGGTTCAGGTCTGTATTTTGGGTGAGACCTGAGACCTGGATGAACAGAGGTCTCCAGAGTTCTGGTAAAGGTGAGCACAAACACTCAAGTCTTTGAGGAGAATAATGGATCTTTGGGATTTGTTAGTATTCCAGCTGTTTCTGTTAATTTTAGTTTGAACTCTTCCAGCTATTTGCCCTGGACCCAGAAAATTAAGCCCATACTCTGTACAGTCCTATCATTCATGTGTATTGTAATCAACACAGTAATCAATAGTAAACTAAGTATATTGGTTCATGGTTATATTCTACTCTACTAAAATAAATGATTTTGACTGATTAACAATTGCTAGTGATTGTGTGAGTAGAGGAGCACATATGAAGATATTTAACTGAGAATTAATAAGTAGTTGCCCCTTTTTCTTCATCCATACATTGTAATATGTAAAGACAGAGTTATTTTGAAAACAAGACCTCTGCAAAAAAAAAAAAACAAAACAAAACAAAAAAAAAAACATTCCACGAGCACATATTCAGTAAATGTTTAAAGTAAAAACCTGAACAGAATTATGACAATGACATCTGGTCTCTACTCTTAGATCAGTCTGCTGACAAGACTTTGAAGGAGATTCACCATGAGCCTAGTAAATCACAGTTTGTGCATCTTCAGGAAGTCATTTCAAAATATTTCAAAGTAAAAGTGAAGTGCTTAAGAAAGCATGGAAAAATTGTTTCCCCAAGGAAGAAATCCTACCTCACTTCTCTAAGGAAACAGCAAGATTAAAGGTAATTCTAATTTTAAAATCAGTATATGTCATTTGAGTGCAAAGATGCATCTGTGAGCCCACATCTGCAGAGCTTAAGAATGTCTAGACAACAGGATCTCAGCATTGAACATGTCCTGTATCTTCTTCACACCCTCAGTCCCAGCTGCATCCTTGTCCTTGATCATTAAAGCTAAAAGGATACAGGTGTAAAATTCCGGGATCCTGTGACCCTGAGATTTGGGTGTGTGGCAGTTCCTGGGAGTCAAGTTGCCTGTGAGACTCTAAGATTCTTGTGTGACTAACTCCTGGGATTCTGGATCCTGGGATTCTAAGATCCTGGTCGTGATAGAGTGAGTGTGGAGTAGTGGAGCCTCTTCTGTGGGCTGTGGGACTGTCCTCTGGGTTTGTACCCAAGGTAGACAAGTGCTAGAGTAAACGTATGCAAGAAATGATGCCAGCAATCCTGGGACAGGTGGTGACAAACTAAGACTTTTAAGTCTCAGCATCCAGAGCAGAGGGGTAGAGGCTATGGCTCTTCTTGGTTGTCATGCCACTGAGCAGCCACCTCCTTATGTATAGTCCCTGATGCAGATGTTGCATGACAATCTGTAGATGTACAAGAATCTAAACTCGCTGATATTCAGTGCAATCTACAGTTGTCAGTTTTATCATCTTGTGGTGTTAGGATATTTGATCTCTTTGTCTATTTTTACTTGCTGTAAAAGGAGCCTAAGGCAGCTCCTCATAACTCTCTGTGAGTGCTCAGCATAGCACATTCCGGGTTTGGTAATGTTTTCAATTGCAGGGTTAATCTGATCCCTTACACTAGGATTTGTGGAGTCATATAGCACTTAAATAATAACAACCTTTCTAGGGGTCAACTGATTGCAGACTGATAACAGCCACATTCCCCTTTTGGTCCTCTACTTAAGCTTGTCTTAAACTTGAAAAATCCTAAAAGTTACTCTCAAGTCTTATTGTCCCCAAATGACAGATGAGTCTGACTTGCTGTGTCCCTTTCAAGTGGTAACAATAATGATTAAAAGGGTATGTAGTATATGAATTGCCTTGAATCTGCACTAGCTCCATTATATTCATAGCAGCCTTAATTATGATAGCCAGTAGCTGGAAAGAACCAAGATGTCCATCAACAGAGGAATGGATACAGAAAATATGGTACATTTGTACAATGAAGAACTACTCAGCTATTAAAAAGAATGAATTCATGAAATTTTTAGACAAATGGATGGATCTGTAGGATATCATCCTGAGTAAGGCAACCCAATCACAAAAGAACACATATGACATGTACTTGCTGATAAGGGGATATTAGCCCAGAACCTTGGAATACCCAAGATACAAATTGCAAAGCATACAAAACTCAAGAAAAAGGAAGACCAAAGTGAGGATACTTTGATCCTCATTAGAATGAGGAACAAAATACCCATGGAAGGAGTGACAGCAACATAATGTGAAGCAGAGACTGAAAGAATGACCATCCAGAGACTGCTTCACCTGGGGATCCATCCCATAAACAACCAGAAAAAACAGACACTACTACAGATGCCAACAAGAGATTGCTGACAGGAGCCTGATATAGCTGCCAACTGAGAGGTTCTGCCAGTGCCTGACAAATACAGAAGTAAATGCTCACAGCCATCAATTGGTCAGAGCACAGGGTCCCCAGTGAAGGAGCTAGAGAGAGGACCTATGGAGCTGAAGGGTTTAGAGCCCCCATAAGTGGAACAACAATATGAACTAACCAGTACCTCCAGAGATCACTTGGACTAAACCACCAAACATAGAAAACACATGATGGAACACATTGCTCTAGGTAAATGTGTAGAGGAGGATGGCCTGGTTGGTTATCACTGGGAGGAGAGTCCTTGGTCCTATGAATGTTCTATGCCCCAGGAGAGGGGCATGCCAAGGCCAGGAGGAAGGGAGTGGGTGGGTTGGTGAGCAGGGGTTGGTGTAGTAAACAGGGGATCTTCAGAGGGGAAACAAGGAAAGGGTTTAACATTTGAAATGTATGTAAAGAAAATATCAAATAAAAAGGCATTTGTTAGGGCTTTATAGGATGATACCTAATTACAATCTTCATCGTTTTTGAATGATATCTTTTGGCAGACACAGGTGAATCATTAAGTAATAAAATTAACTTTGAAGGACCCGCAGAGAAACCTGTCCCCAAAAAGATTTTGGAATATATTATCTCTACTTGCAATTACCAGTAATTGTATATTTGAAGGAACGCAGAAGCATACACTGCTGTGTTTTCTGACAGCTTTTTATTCCCTTAGACTATGCTTTGATTTAATGAGAGCTATTACAGAAATACTGATGTATTTGCCATTAATGCGTTCAACACCATCATCCACAGTATTTTCACAGTAGATAAATATTTGACAACAACGATGCAGCATGGGTAAGTTTTCCAACGTTAAGTTCCTATCCAGAGAGTTGGACACACTCTCCATACTGAATGTATGAAGGATTTTGTAGTTCAGTCTGGCTCAGAAGAAACTATGGAGCCCAAGTCCCATCAAAAATGCAGAGATCCATCTGGGTCTGATATCTGTGGGATTTCATGATCACACCTGAAATAACAAGGCTCTTAAGAGTGAAGAGTTGGAGATCACTGTGTTAGTCATAAGAATAAATGCAATGTACTCAATTGTAACTAAAAGCTGACAGTCAATATGTAATGTCTATAGCCTTACCAAAATATCAAATTAATTACAAGAACAATAAATAACCAATAAATAACAAATCTTTGAATGAAAACAAGAAAAACCAAATAACTAAACTAATCAAAACTCAAACCAAAATCAAACCACAAAAATTGTGCAAAGCAAAATTCTTAGTCTGCTCATTTTGTAGCACAGACTTACAGCCTGTGGCTGTCCTTGGCAACTTAGTAGAAAAGCAGTTCCTGGAGGTAACAAACTTTTCAGGAGAAATTTAAGCAACACTCTCCTTTTGGAGTGTGGGTCTGAAGGATATGGCCTCCCAAGTCAAAGCAGAACACATGTTGTAGACTTGGATCCAAGGTTTTACAATTTTGTTGACTGATCTCCATGTAATTATTGATGATGACCCATCAGGAAAAGATAAATTTAAACTCTCAGAATCTTCCTGGATGCCCAGCAGCTCTTGATGTGTCTCAGCACTTCTCTGAGTCCCTTTTAATGTGCACTCGTCCTGGGCCAGAGGCTAGATGAAATTAAGGCCTGTTCATACCAAAGAAACAAAATAAAGGAGGAGCATACAGCCGATTACAGCCATGGTTATTAGGGATGAGAGGCAACAGTGGTGTATTTCCTGTGCACACTCAGTGCTCTTCCTCCAGCACTTCTCTTTGAGGGAGATCATGTCGTGGTCTGTGCCATGTTCTGATTTCTGCTGGACTATTTCACACTTAGGGAAGAAAGAAACAAAGGCCGGTTAAGCATTTGTCAATTGAGCTGTCCCTCCCAGAACAGCTCTATTCAGCTGGACAAACCAACATGTCCTATCAGCTAAGATCATAACGTGCATTCCAAGTGTCATAGAGCACCTGAGCTTGGAATTTTGTCTCACCTTTTAAAAACTGCTAGAATCAGAACTGTCAGCTACACATTATACTGGAGTTCTAAAAAACACCACATTTCCCCAGTTGTGCGGGTACATTATATTGAGTAATAACATTGTAGCAATGTTTGAATGTGAGTTCAAGAGAGATGTGTGCAACCTAGAAACCATGTGGATTCCTTATGGGGTGGGAGCGTGCCCTGAACTGAAGTGAAGGCTATGATTATTTCTCCAGTCAGGAACCTCACAGGGTTCCTCTTGTCAACCCTCTATCTGCAAATAACCAGAGACACCATACAACACAATACCCATGGGTACTTCATGGGTCCTAGAATCTGCAAGAGTGTGCTAAATAAAAATATTCCCAAGGCTGGGCAATGAACCTTAAAAGTGATGGTCATGAAGAAACAGAACAACACCCCTGTACATCTATGACTATTGTAGGACCCACTCTCAAACACACATAATATTTGTGTTTATGAAATACAAGCATATTGTTTTGCAGTGACCTGTTTAGTTTCGCGGTTATTACAAATATAAATATCTCCCAGGATACTTTGCAGGAATAAAAAACAAATCTTGAATGGGAAAGGTACTTAGTGGGCATAGCGTATAGGCAGCTCAATCAGTGATATGCTTTCCACTCATAAACCGGTTTGGGAATCAGGGTTCTTGTCCTATTATCCAAATTGGCTCAGCAAGTTCCCAAGGCTGTGTAGAATAGGTTTGATTCCCAGCCTAGGCTCACATGTTGGTGGTGGACCAGCCTCTTGTTCTTGTTCCCTGTTTCAGACTTGTCCCAAAGTAAACAGTTTCTTCCAATAGGATCTCCCTTTTCCATCACCTAACTGACTTGGTGTCCAAAGGTAAAAGCCCAGAGTAATAGGAACTGTCTACAACCAGGATCCAAAAGAAACGTTTTCTCCCCAGAATGTGACTGTGTCAGGGCTATTTTGAGTAGGATAAGGCTGACAATTTGAAAGACAAATACTTGCATGGATTATCTCACACTGATTTCATGGAAGGGCTGCACCACACAGGACCTTTTCATCCTTCAGCAGATGGACCTCAGGATAGCTTCTCACTTCAGGGCTGATCTGAGGACCACTACAACCCTGAGCGCCCTAGACTCTGTGGATATCTCATCCCTATTCTGGAAGCACTGGGTCAAAGAGGACTTCTTTTCCACTTTCTGAACATGGCTTCTAACAGACATAACCAATTTTATACTACCAGAACTGTCTGAAGGTCCTCATTTCTCTCAGCCCCCACTGAGGCTGATAGAGACACAGGTCGGAAAAACCATGCATACACAAAAAGAAACACACAGACACACAGTCACAGACACAGACACACACAAGCACACACAGACTTATTCACATAAAATCAAAACTGAGTAGAAAACAATGAGGTATCTGTTATGGTTCAGGACCAAGATAATTCAGACTATGCAGAGGTAATGTTTCAAGGGAGACCCAAGGACTCTGCGATTATTTAAGAGGAATAAAAAGCACTAGAGGAGCCAGGTCATAGTGGCACACTCCTTTAATTCCAACACTTGGGAGGCAGAGGCAGAAAGATTTCTGAGTTTGAGGCCAGCCGGGTATACAGAGTGAGTTCCAGGACAGCCAGTGTGAACAGAGAAACCCTGTCTAGGGTGTGGGGGGGGGGGGGAAACATCTAACAAAAATCACTAGAGAACACTCTTCTTGGTCCAATTTGGGGGCATATATTAAGAAATTTTTTCATGAAGCCTGAGAAATCACACACCAAACCTGAGCCTGTGAGAAGCCTTTCTGTCATCTCTGGTCATCCAGACAAACCAGACTCTAAGGCCCAGGAATGACCACTCCAACAGCACTCAAAGAAAATAGAACTGACAAGCTGCTACTCAGGCTCTCTCAGTGTGAACCAAGATATATGAAGCCTGAAGAGACCATTTTGAGATAGAGGGAAAAGGGGGGGAATAGAAAAGTCGCCAAAAGACAGTAATGAAATCCACTTATTTGTCAATTACACAAGGCTGTCAACCCTGCAAACTATTTCCTACCTAGAATCTCACAAGATCCCTGTAAAGCAAATGAGCTACAGGCCTTTACTTCTTCCTTCAAAGCTCTTGCTATTCTCAACAAGGGCTCCAACACAGCACCCTTCAAACTTAAGGCATATAGTGTTGTGATGTCTAATCAACCTATCCCCCTTAGTGATTATAGCAGAGCAGGAACATTTGCATGCCAAAATGCAGTTTCTTGAACCAGGCTACCTCCACAGAGAGCCCTGTAGATGATCACATAAACAAACACTTGGAGGAAACATAGGTGAGTGCCTGGAGAAGTTGGTGGACTATTACATTTGATTGTCTATGTTTATGTTTAGACATGAGGGCAATCTGCCTCTGATACACATCATCCTACCTGCTGTTCCTTGGCACTTGGGACACAGATGTTCTTGCTGGCCTCCTCACAGAACCTCTTTTCTTCCCCACAGGACACTTGTGGCCAGCCTGCTCCACCGGCAGCCTTCTGTTCTCATTCAGTAATATCCTTACTTTTTCGTTGAGTTGAGTGCATTCACGGAGGAGGTGGTCCTCCTTAATGCTGATCCACAAAGAAAAATTGGTGATTCCCAGCCAGATTCCATTGGCTTGCCACTCCTACAAGTCCTATGATCCCTGCAAGGGCCCTGATTCCAAGACAGCCCCAGAAGAGTCCACAGTTACATAGCAGCACCAAACAGAGGCAGGTCATATCAAGATACCAGCCATATTCCACAGGACTCAACAAACTTCTAAAAACCCTGACACCAAGAGTGCACCATATACATCACAGAAGAGGAAATGTTCCTCATGGTTGATTATAGGTCTGTGGTACCATAAAACCTTCAGCAGGGAGAGGGCTTATCTCCTCTGAGAGAGGTGAGCTGACCCAACAAGTGTACACTCTTTCCATTTTTGTCGGGAATCCTAGATCTTTTAATCTGTGGTCAGAACCCCAGAGGTTCAGGGTTCCTGGATATTCCCAGCATGGTGGAAAAGTTTTCGATGTAGAGGATCTTGAATTTGGAAGAATAAAGATTGGAGGGTCTTGGACACTCTTCACACTTAGGACAACTGTGTCCAAGAGGTACAATTCCAAGACCCTTGCCTCAGGGCAGGGTTCCTGGATTAAAACAGATAGCATAGAACCAGAACCCTTGCTTTTGTCCAAAGTCCTAAAAGGACAGAAGCATTCCCTGCCTAGTTCTGGGGGTCTCAGTTGTGTCACTGACTCACCTGTAGGAATAGTTATCTTCTATCAGTTCCTTGGAGTACTGCATGGAACCAATTATGGACTGGATCATTTTATTCATATCCAACATTGTCTTCTCATGTTGTGATTTAATGATGTTGAATTCAGTGTTCATCCTGTGTTAGGGCATGGCCCGAGAAGCAAATAATCTGCTGAATTAAGGATTCAATAATCATGTGCAAACAGGCTATATCATGGACTACCCAAGCCAAGTGCATGCCACATCCTGGCTCATTCAAACTGGGTCCCCTAGGTGATAATTAAACTTACTATCCTGGGCAGAGGACAGCAGAGCCAGGGGACCAAATGGAGCTAGCTAACCTTTAAGGGCTTCCCGGGCAAGCATGTAGGAATAGAGTACTTCTATGACAATTTTACACTACACTGTGCCACAGGCATGGGCCCAGTAGATATCTGTAATGACTTTCCTCTTATTTTTAAGGCAGGGATTATCATTCCTTGGTTCCTGTTGTTATATGAATTCCCAGAGGATACAACTAGTATTTACAGGAGAAAGGCTTTATCACATCTCCTCCTGCAGGAGATTCCTGTGTGACAACAAGGAAACACCAGGCGCAAACTTCCCTGGTGATCACTTTGGACCTCTATGGACTCAACACTAACAGGACCTGCAAACTGTGATTTACACAAATCCTCAGACCCCATCAAAGGTCCCAGAGCCCCAGTCCTGAACAAAACACACACAACTATGTTCACACACACAGACACAATTAGAATGCCAAATAAATCCAGAGAGGTGCCATCTCTCAGAATATAATGAACAATATCAGAGTAAAGCCTTGAAGCCTGCAGGCATTGCATTCACACACTGAGAGACAGTAAGTGTGAGCAGGTCCTTCTAGCTGTTTACAGCAACAATCAGATTGCAAGCACCCCAAGGTCAAGTACAAAAGAAGATGATAATAAACACACAGCACCTTGTATATCCAACAATTAAACACCTGTCAGGGCTACTTAATTGAATGATGGGAGATGACACACTCCATTCATGGAAGGAAATTGGGTTAACAGATGGCAGAATACAGTCAACAGGGTACTGGGCATAATTCCAACCTGTAGTTCAAATCCTCATATATGTAAAGGTCCCGGATTCCACACATTTCCTCCATGTCATTGCTGATCTTCCTCATATCCAATTTCAGTTCTTCTAGTTCATTTATTTTTGATCTCTGCTTAGTGATTTTGGAATTTTGGGTTGAAGTATTTCTAGCAGACCCTGCAGATAGTTAAACACAAAAGAATTTTCATACTTGATGGCCCAGGGGCAGGGGAGACCATTCTGAGTCCCAAGAAGAAGATGGAGGGAGAGAAAAGATAAAGACGGTGAATTCCTAAAAGAGCAGAAAAGCTATCTTCCAGCTGGTTTGCTAAGCTATGTTCCTCTTCCTAACCACCATTGTCAGATATATGCCACACTCCCTGTTACAGGCCCCGTTGCCTTGAAATGTATAAGCTGCCTAAGACATAAAGATATGAAGAAGATTGTCAGGTCATATAAGATGGGATGCAGGGAAATCCTGAAGTTCATAGTGCTTAGCACTCTCAAGCACTAATTAATCGTGTGTCTTCAAATCCAAAGTGTCTGAGTCCTCACCACATGACATGACCAGGGGAGCATCCTTCTCTGTTCTTTTCATCAGAGACTCAAGTGGCCTACAGTAATCTGGAAGATGAAGTGTTTCAACTCCCTTCCATGAAAGGACACACTGTTATTCTCATAGTGCCCACTCCTGACATTCTTTGCCACTCAAAATGAAATTAAATAGCTCCCAGAAAAATAGCTGCAGGTTTGACAATTCCTGGTTCTGTCATACTAATCATCAGAAATTCTTGAATCTTTATCTGACATTGACAAAGTCCAAGGCTTCAGCTTGTAAGACCTACTCCTGGAAGGCCCAGCTCAAGCCTACCTCTACCAGGAAGTTCCCCAACCTTGCCCAGGACTCACTGTGCCTTCTCCAGAACAATTTCCTTCTTCCTTTTTTATGAGAAAGGATTCCCTCTTCTTTCTCTGTTGGTCTGGTCTCTCCTTCATCGCCATTCTCTTTCTGACATAGCCTGAGCAGCCAGGAAAACATTCCTGCTGCTGAACCCAGAGCAAACAGAAGGAATGAACCACAGGCGGTTGCTGTCACCACAACACAGGTGACAACACAGAAGATTATAGTTCTATCCTAGATACAAGAGATTCTCCAAGGAAGGCATTACTGATGATGTCACTAGCAACTGCCATGACCAACCTGCTAACTAGTTCTCCCCAGCTTGGTCCTTTTCTGGGGTGCCTCTCCTGGAGCCTCTCATAGACCCGTGGGATCCCCTTTGGCAACCTCTCCTTCCAAAGCTGGAGAATTAAACTGCTTCATTAGACGTCATGTGCTTTTTTGGGAACGTTGGTTAGGACTCTGACTTGCTTAAGAGATTTTGTTAGCACCCAAATCTCTAGGAATTGTGGATTTAGTAGATGTTTCAAAACAATAAATATACCAGCTGTGTCAATTCATGTGACATACACTCCAATTTCCCAGGGGTTTCCTGTCAACAGAGGCAAATATCTTTCTCCTATAGGTATAATTGTACAAAACATGGACAATATTTTCTAACGGTGTATTCCTTGATAGAGGACATTTTTTCATATATATACATATATATATATATCTCCATGAGTTTCACAAAATCTCTGGTTTACAACCCTATCTTTTACAAAGAAAACTCCCTATTCTTTTGAACATACGGAATCATCTACAGGGCAAATATAAATGGTAAACTTGCTGTCCCTTCTTCAAAACATTATCCTGCACATGCTCCCGTTCTCAAATACAACCAGACAATTTAAGTGGGCATCAGAGAGTAATGGTCATCTTGGACAGTACATTACTGTATTGTAGCCTCATAGCAATTACTTCTCCAATATCTGTCTTCCTGAATTGCTAAGTTGAGAAATGAGGGTTTTGCAGGTGTAACGTCATACTGTACTCACAGCAAATATAATACTCAGAAGGTAGGGCTGGGAGTGCAATGACCTGAGTTGAGATGAAACCTCAATTTTAATGTGTCTGTAAGGTCAGGATGCTGTCCCTTTGGCATTATCATCTCTGGCTTCTGTGTTCTTATGCTGGCTTTTGCTGAACCTGTGCTACAATACCCCTTAACCTCACAGATTTAAGAGTGAAAAATCATGTATATCTTCTTCAGAAAACATCTGAATTTCACTACCTTCTTGAGCCATACAATATCAATATGCAGAGCTCAAAAATCAGGGGGAGATAGGTGATGGCTTCAAAGATGAGGGCTTTTTCTTACAATTAGGGAGCATATTTTTTTCCAATGTGATTTTTCCTTTTCTCTTTCACTAAGGGTGGCTTATGTTTTTGCTGGCCTAAAGGGTCCTGGATCCAACAACACGGGGCTTACTCTATAGAGACTCAATTTTACCAAGAAAAGGATTGTTGTAGAATCATGCCGTGACAGCAAGAAGGTCAACTACACTGTCTTAGGTCCAGCTGACCTGGTATAGGACTGACGACCTGAGCTATCTGAGGAAAGGAAGCAGCATGCAGTGTCACACAGCTCTCTCTGATGCAAACTGCTGGAATTGGAATAGGGATGTTTGTTTGTTTGTATGTTTGTTAGTTTATTATAAAAACAAAAAAAAGTTAGCCACAGTTGGTACATGCCAGTAATCTCAGCACTCAAAATGGTTTTAAACAATTGTTGTTGTTTGTATTCCTGTTGCTTTTATTGGTTTTGTTTTGAACTCTCCCAGCTATTTGCACTGGACCCAGAAAATTAAGCCCATGGTCTGTACAGTCCTATCATTCACGTTAATCAGTGAGTTTATTCTTAGCAACCACTCCTCAGATGATCTCATTACTCACTTTCAAATAAGGAAAACAGTCATACAGATATTAGTTAACTTGTATGGTCTCACGTAACCAATTCATCATGACTGTAGAGTGGCATCCCAATCTTTGGAATGCCCAAGCTTCTATTTTTGAGATGTCAGGCATGTGTGGAAGACTCGCTATCTGGTATGGTAGAGGACCTGGAATGACTGCCACCTGAAGGCCAAGACTGCCCCTCCAGTGCCTCTGAAGCCTGAGGCAGAGGTCAGCCAACAACACAGGAACACTTGGCCACAGCCAGTTCAGGACTGTACTTTGGATGAGCCCTGAGATCTGGATTAACAGAGGTTTCCAGAGTTCTGGTAAAAGTGAGCACAAACACTTAGACTTGAGGAGAATAATGGATCTTTGGGACAAACTTCTTTCTTTTTTATTTATCTTTGCTATGTACATACTTTATGTCAATACCAAAGGCATCCTACTTTACAACATCTAGTCTCTCTGTGTGTTAAAGTGATTGCCTGTGTATACACACTAGAGTTACTAGAACGATACATTCTGTCCAATTTTTTTAAATAATTAAATATTTTTGTATTAATATCTTTTTATTTATTCACTTTACACTCTGCTTTCTGCCCCCTGACACCCATATCTCGTTAGATGCTGAGAAAGCATATGACAAAATCCAATACCCATTCATGATAAAAGTCTCAGAAAGATCAGGAATTCAAGGCCCATACCTAAACATGACAAAAGCAATCTACAGAAAACCACCATCCAACTAAATGGAGAGAAGCTGGAAGCAATCTCACTAAAATCAGGGACTAGACAAGGATGCCCACTTTCTCCCTACCTATTCAATATAGTACTTGAAGTCCTAGCCAGAGCAATTCGACAACAAAGGAAGATCGAGGGGATACAAATTGGAAAGGAAGAAGTCAAACTATCACTATTTGCAGATGATATGATAGTATGTATAAGTGACCCTAATAATTCGACCAGAGAACTCCTAATCCTGATAAACAGCTTCAATGAAGTAGCTGGATATAAAATTAACTCAAACAAATGAATGCCCTTTCTCTACCCACAGGATAAACGGGCTGAGAAAGAAATTAGGGAAACAACACCATTCACAAGAGTCACAAACAATATAAAATACCTTGGTGTGACTCTAACTAAGGAAGTGAAAGATCTGTATGATAAGAACTTCAAGTCTGTGAAGAAAGAAATTGAAGAAGAACACAGAAGATGGAAAGATCCCCCATACTCATGGGTTGGCAGAATTAATATAGTCAAAATGGTTATCCTGACAAAAGCAATCTACAGATTCAAACTTTCAACTCAATTCTTCACTGAGTTAGAAAATGCAATTTGCAAATTCATCTGGAATAATAAAAAATCTAAGATAGCAAAAACTATTCTCAACAATAAAAGAACCTCTGGGGGAATCACCATGCCTGACCTCAAGCTGTAGTACAGAGCAATTGTGCTAAAAACTGCATGGTACTGGTACAGCGACAGACAGGTAGATCAATGGAAAAGAATAGAAGACCCAGTAATGAATCCATACACCTATGGTCACTTGATCTATGACAAGGGAGCTAAAACCATCCAGTGGGAAAAACACAGCTTTTTCACCAAATGGTGCTGCCACAACTGGCTGTTATGTAGAAGAATGCAAATTGATCCATTCTTATCTCCTTAAACAAAGCTCAAGTCTAAGCAGATCAAAGAACTCCACATAAAACCAGAGACACTGAAACTTATAGAGGAGAAAGTGGGGAAAAGCCACAAAGATATGGGCACAAAGAAAAAGTTCCTGAATAGAACAGCAATGGCTTGTGCTGTAAGATCGAGAATCTACAAATGGGACCTCATCAAATTGCAAAGCAAAAGACACTGCCTGTGGTGCATTCTGGGGGTCCAGTTTCCTGAGGTTGCCTGTTTACATTCTTTCTGCCAGACATCAGGACTTCAGTCATTTTCCCTCTACCAATACCAGATCAGGTTTCCCTCTCCCCACCCCAACTGCCCCCTACCATGTTAGGGAGGGAGGGAAGGACCTGGGAGGGAAAGTGATCCTGTTTGTTTAAAAATGACTTTCATTATGATGTGTTAGACTTAGGACTAGCTCTGGATGCTGTATGCTGGCTCTTATGGGACTCTGATACAGAACACTCCTCTGAAGTGCCCTAGGCATCCCTGCAGCAGAGGCTCTGCCTGGGTTCATCCAGCTACCTCCTAAATCTTCTCTATCCAGAGAACACTATTCACTAGAAATAGGCAGAAACTGCAGAGACCCGGGTTCAAGGGTAGCAATGTCAGGTCTACAGGCAGTATTTCTCATAAAAAATGTAGTTCCTTCCAACCATGGTTATGCACTCCTTTAAATCCCATCACTTAAAAGTTAGAAGCAGGAGGATCTCTGTGTGTTCAAAAACAGCAAGCTCATAACATATCAGAGAGTTTGGAAGAGAGGAAGACACTCACTGAGTATCAAACATATTGTTTCCTGGACAGAAGATCCTGAAGACTAGATCCATATAAACTCTGATGTGTTCTCTTTCTGGCTGGGACCATCAGGTTGTCCATGAGCAGAAAGAAGCCCACAAAAGTCACTCCACAGGATCCTCCCAAGCTTTGTTCCTACTTCATCTGAGAGACAACCAAGCAAGACCAGATTTATTTTTTATTGTTTGTTCTTCTTCTGCATGCCCAGGTCCTTCTGCTCAGCAGTACTATAGCCTTTGCTCCAGACTTTCCTGTTCCTGATAATTAGAGTATGTGTTCTTAGTGGAGGGGTATCAAAAAGCATGCACACACTGGAATAAAAATGCAAGTGTTTACAAAGGATACCAGTGGTTGATGATCAGCCAGGCAAGCAAAGCAGCCAGCTTCTGGGGGAAAGAGCAAACAGTATTTCAAGACAGAGGCTGAGAATGAAACCCAATGAGACCTTCTAGAAAATGAAGAAAATACATGAAAAAGTGCATGAAAAAAATACCACATGCCTATACTATACAAAAAAGAAAACATACACACACACAAAAACACACATATCCCCAGCCTATCCACCACACACAGAGGATGTAAATGAGAGCAAAACAGGAAAAAGAAAGCAACCTCGTGCTGCAAGAACACATTTGTTTAGTTATAGCATACCAGCAATTTGAGCGGTATCTTACACTATGCTAAACAAAAGGTGGAAGATACAATTGCTATGGTGAGCATGTTTAGCTTGGCCAGCCTATGCTGAAGTGGTTGCATAAAATTTCCTCTTGCAATCTTAAATCTCTGACACCATGTCCCTAGCTTTTCAGAACACCTACCCACATCCATAGTCATCCAGTCAACAGGAGAATGCAATCTACAGAAAAGGAGAGTACTCCAGCCTCATTCACAAAAAAACATGGCTAACACTCTGCTAGTCAGAGTTCTGTCAGTGTGAGTCTGTCCTGGGCAGATTAAAAAGATTGTCTTGAAATGTAGACAGCAAAGATGAGAAATGCCACGTATCACCCCAAAAAAGATGACGTCAAGAACTGCTCATTTGGCATTTGCAAAGGGATTCCCCCCACCCTTGTAAGCTGCTTCTCACATGTGCACTTATATGACTGATGTCAAGCAAATAAGCCACAAGCCCTGACTTCACTCACTTAAAGCTCTGTGCTCTGAACCCTGTAGGTGTGTGGTGTATTATTGAACTGTACTCATCTTTGGGCTGAAGCATTAAGCAGAGGTGGATTTGCTTGCTGATAATCCACTTTCTCACAAGAGGCTCATTCCCCAGAAATATTTGTGCTTGGACATAGACCTGAACAATTGGCTGTCATGAGGTAGGTACTTGGATTGGGGTGTGGATGAGTAAGATGATGGATGAAAGCACAGGTAGGTGGATGAGCTGGTCTAGAAGTTACAATGGCAGATGGAGCTAACCATTAGCCTGACAAAGCTGCCTGTCTCTACCTGCTGTTCCTGACTCTGGAAGTCAATGGTCTCTTCCTGTTGGTCCTTATGGGGCCCCTTTAAGACCCACAAGTACTGCTGCACCAGTGCCTCACCTTCCAGCACTTTCTTATTCCTGTGCCTCCTCAGCATGTCTACCTTCTTCTTCAGCTGATTCAGTTCCATCAGAAGGTGGCTGTGCAGGTTTCTGCAAACACCCTTTGCATACAAAGCCCCTGCTCTCCTTTTCCTATTAACTTATAAAGAAACACCATCAACCCCACCAGATCCTGGTTCTCAGGAAGACCTAGATAAGATCCCAGGACATCTAGGTGAGCTGCACTCAGAAGACAAAACTAGAGAACACAAATTCCAGAAACACTCATGCTACTTCTAAAAGTCCCAACACCAAGAGGATCCATGTTTCCTAACAACAAGAAGTGGACTACACTTGTCCCTATCTGTCCATCCTAATGGAGAAACATCACGAAGGAATGGGCAAAGACACTATGAATTGGAAAAGGAGAAACAAGGGGAATAATTGCTGTATATGGGTCTGCTGGTAACTAGCTCTCTACAGACCCTGACTCAGCCCCAGGGGTCAAGAAGACCTCACATGATACAATTAGTTCTTCTGTCAAGAGCAGAGTTTCTCAATCTACCAAATGCAGTGGATGCTTTAATGCAGTGACCTCCCAAACATAAGATTATTTTAATTGCTACTTGGGTACTATAATTTTTGTACTATTATAAGCCATAATAGAAGTATCTGAGATAAAGGATTGTGTGATACACAACCTCTGTGAAAGTGTCCTTTGACACTCTCCCCACAAAGTGTTTCAACCCACAGGTTTACAACAGAACATCTAAAGGCTCCTGTATGAAGTAGCAGAAAGCTAGAACCAGAGCTGCAGAGTCTCCTGTGCAGGATCAAATGCAGAGATGGCAATTCTACAGCTGATATGCTCCCAAGCAAGACAGACAGTTACCTATAGCAGCCTTTCTCTTTGCCAGGCCTTCAAATGTCTCTGAGGACTCAGTGTACACATTCTGTAAGCTCTGCAGGTCCAACATTACCTGCTTAGTCTCCACTTTCAATTTTTCATAGTAAGGATTTGCTCTGTGGTTGGGCCTGGCCCCAAGTGCAAAGAGTCCCAAGAACACAGGCTTCAAGGGTCACCTGAGTCCAGGATGGATTCTGAACTATCCAAGCTCACAGTATGTTACCTTCTACCTCCTATGTACTAGGATCATCTAAGCTTATTAATCTTGCTCTCTTGTCCATATGTCTCCAGAGGCTGGGTATCGAGGTGGTTAGAGTTCTGGTTCTTTGAGCTCCCGCATAGGCCTGGAGCGACAGACTAGTCTCTAAACTCTCAATAGTTTATGGCATGGGTGTGGGTATATCAGAAACTGTGAAGCCGGTTTTCTTTTTTTTTTTTTTTTCAGAACAAGGACTCTTGATCCTTGGCCTAGTCCTATGAATTTGGCCAAACTAAATAATCTACATTTCGGGGAGAATGACCCAGCATGAGGAGGTCATGGTGAATTCACCACAGAACTCAAATATTTCATCAAGTTGAACACACAATGCAAGTGCATTATTGCTTGAAGTATGGTTTCCAGTCCTAAGCATTGGCATTGTCAACAGACTGTAAGGCAGGCAATTCCTCAGGTCCCACCACATACCCTTATGACCAGAATATAGAGGGAGACACACACACACACACACACACACACACACACACACACACACACACACGCATGTGGGTCTGCTGGTAACCAGCTCTCTACAGACCCTGACTCAGCCCCAGGGGTCAAGAAGACCTCACATGATACAAATAGTTCTGTCTAGAGCAGAGTTTCTCAATCTACCAAATGCTGTGGATGATTTAATGCAGTGACTTCCCAAACATAAGATTATTTTCATTGCTACTTGGTTACTAAAATTTTTGTACTGTTATAAGCCATAATAGAAGTATCTGAGATAAAGGCTTGTCTGATACACAACCTCTGTGAAAGGGTCCTTTGACACTCACCCCACAAAGTGTTTCAACCCAAAGGTTTACAACAGAAAATCTAAAGGCTCCTGTGTGAAGTGGCAGAAAGCTAGAACCAAAGGTGGAGAGTCTCCTGTGCAGGATCAAATGCAGAGATGGCAATTCTACAGCTCCTGTGCTCCCAAGCAAGACAGACAGTTACCTATAGCAGCCTTTCTCTTTGCCAGACCTTCAAATGTCTCTGAGGCCTCAGTGTACACATTCTGTAAGATCTGCAGGTCCAACATTACCTGCTTAGTCTCCACTTTTAATTTTTCTTTTTTTTTCATTTTTTATTAGGTATTTAGCTCATTTACATTTCCAATGCTATACCAAAAGTCCCCCATACCCACCCACCCCCACTCCCCTACCCACCCACTCCCCCTTTTTGGCCCTGGCGTTCCCCTGTACTGGGGCATATAAAGTTTGCATGTCCAATGGGCCTCTCTTGCCAGTGATGGCTGACTAGGCCATCTTTTGATACATATGCAGCTAGAGTCAAGAGCTCCGGGGTACTGGTTAGTTCATAATGTTGTTCCACCTATAGGGTTGCAGATCCCTTTAGCTCCTTGGGTATTTTCTCTAGCTCCTCCATTGGGAGCCCAGTGATCCATCCATTAGCTGACTGTGAGCATCCACTTCTGTGTTTGCTAGGCCCCAGCATAGTCTCACATGAGACAGCTATATCTGGGTCCTTTCAGCAAAATCTTGCTAGTGTATGCAATGGTGTCAGCGTTTGGAAGCTGATTATGGGGTGGATCAATGGATATGGCAGTCTCTACATGGTCCATCCTTTCATCTCAGCTCCAAATTTTGTCTCTGTAACTCCTTCCAAGGATGTTTTGTTCCCACTTCTAAGGAGGGACATAGTGTCCACACTTTACTCTTCATTTTTCTTGAGTTTCATGTGTTTAGGAAATTGTATCTTATATCTTGGGTATCCTAGGTTTTGGGCTAATATCCACTTATCAGTGAGTACATATTGTGTGAGTTCCTTTGTGAATGTGTTACCGCACTCAGGATGATGCCCTCCAGGTCCATCCATTTGGCTAGGAATTTCATAAATTCATTCTTTTTAATAGCTGAGTAGTACTCCATTGTGTAGATGTACCACATTTTCTGTATCCATTCCTCTGTTGAGGGGCATCTGGGTTCTTTCCAGCTTCTGGCTATTATAAATAAGGCTGCTATGAACATAGTGGAGCATGTGTCCTTCTTACCAGTTGGGTCATCTTCTGGATATATGCCCAGGAGAGGTATTGCTGGATCCTCTTGTAGTACTATGTCCAATTTTCTGAGGAACTGCCAGACTAATTTCCAGAGTGGTTGTACAAGCCTGCAATCCCACCAACAATGGAGGAGTGTTCCTCTTTCTCCACATCCATGCCAGCATCTGCTGTCACCTGAATTTTTGATCTTAGCCATTCTGACTGGTGTGAGGTGGAATCTCAGGGTTGTTTTGATTTGCATTTCCCTGATGATTAAGGATGTTGAACATTTTTTCAGGTGCTTCTCTGCCATTCGGTATTCCTCAGGTGAGAATTCTTTGTTCAGTTCTGAGCCCCATTTTTTAATGGGGTTATTTGATTTTCTGAAGTCCACCTTCTTGAGTTCTTTATATATGTTGGATATTAGTCCCCTATCTGATTTAGGATAGGTAAAGATCCTTTCCCAATCTGTTGGTGGTCTTTTTGTCTCATTGACGGTGTCTTTTGCCTTGCAGATACTTTGGAGTTTCATTAGGTCCCATTTGTCAATTCTCGATCTTACAGCACATGCCATTGCTGTTCTGTTCAGGAATATTTCCCCTGTGCCCATATCTTCAAGGCTTTTCCCCACTTTCTCCTCTATAAGTTTCAGTGTCTCTGGTTTTATGTGAAGTTCCTTGATCCACTTAGATTTGACCTTAGTACAAGAAGGTAAGTATGGATCGATTCGCATTCCTCTACATGATAACAACCAGTTGTGCCAGCACCAATTATTGAAAATGCTGTCTTTCTTCCACTGGATGGTTTTGGCTCCCTTGTTGAAGATCAAGTGACCATAGGTGTGTGGCTTCATTTCTGGGTCTTCAATTCTATTCCATTGGTCTACTTGTCTGTCTCTATACCAGTACCATGCAGTTTTTATCACAATTGCTCTGTAGTAAAGCTTTAGGTCAGGCATGGAGATTCCACCAGAGGTTCTTTTATCCTTGAGAAGAGTTTTTGCTATCCTAGGTTTTTTGTTATTCCAGATGAATTTGCAAATTGCTCCTTCTAATTCGTTGAAGAATTGAGTTGGAATTTTGATGGGGATTGCATTGAATCTGTAGATTGCTTTTGGCAAGATAGCCATTTTTACAATGTTGATCCTGCCAATTCATGAGCATGGGAGATCTTTCCATCTTCTGAGATCTTCTTTAATTTCTTTCTTCAGGGACTTGAAGTTTTTATCATACAGATCTTTCACTTCCTTAGTTAGAGTCACGCCAAGATATTTTATATTATTTGTGACTATTGAGAAGGGTGTTGTTTCCCTAATTTCTTTCTCAGCCTGTTTATTCTTTGTGTAGAGAAAGGCCATTGACTTGTTTGAGTTAATTTTATATCCAGCTACTTCACCGAAGCTTTTTATCAGGTTTAGGAGTTCTCTGGTGGAATTTTTAGGGTCACTTATATATACTATCATATCATCTGCAAAAAGTGATATTTTGACTTCCTCGTTTCCGATTTGGATACACTTGATCTCCTTTTTCAATTTTTCATAGTAAGGATTTGATCTGTGGTTGGGCCTGGCCCCAAGAGCAAAGAGTCCCAAGAACACAGGCTTCAAGGGTCACCTGAATCCAGGATGGATTCTGAACTATCCAAGCTCACAGTATGTTACCTTCTACCTCCTATGTACTAGCATCATCTAAGCTTATTAATCTTGCTCTTTTGTCCATATGTCTCCAGAGGCTGGGTATCGAGGTGGTTAGAGTTCTGGTTATTTGAGCTCCCGCATAGGCCTGGAGGGACAGACTAGGTCTCTAAAAGCTGAGTAGTTTATGTCACAGGTGTGGGTATACCAGAAACTGTGAGGACATTTCT
The DNA here is from genome assembly GCA_921997135.2 of Mus spretus. NCBI lineage: Eukaryota > Metazoa > Chordata > Mammalia > Rodentia > Muridae > Mus > Mus spretus. Next base: position 12,374,543 of record OW971690.1, on the reverse strand, counting down.
CCTTTTCTTTTTTTCAGAACAGGGACTCTTGATCCTTAGCCTAGTCCTATGAATTTGGCCAAACTAAATAATCTACATTTCTGGGAGAATGAACCAGCATAAGGAGGTCATAGTGAATTCACCACAGAACTCAAATATTTCATCAAGTTGAACACATAATGCAAGTGTTTTGTTGCTTGAAGTATGGTTTCCAGTCCTAAGCATTGGCATTGTAAACAGACTGTAAGGCAGGCAATTCCTCAGGTCCTACCACATACCCTTATGACCAGAATATAGAGAGAGTCACACACACACACACACACACACATGCATGCACACAGAATCAGGGTGTGTTTGCAGGGAGAATGAGAAAGTACAATTGAAATAGAATCCAAAGGAAATGCAGAGGACATTCTGTTTATAAGGCCCAAAATCTGAGAAGAGTATTAATGAGCCCAAGACCTTCTATCATGTATCAGGATGGACCAAATGGGACCAAGCTTGCCTGGTGATATAGCAAGCAAGCTTCAGCAAGCAACACCTGCCAGACAATTACAAAGCTTTGCAAACAAACAAACAAACAACGAACTCAAGCCAGCAAACAATCAATCAAAACCTCACAGCAACTAATATCTCACTCAAACGGTCCCATGTCAGTGCCTCTATGAACACATGCTGAGACATCACATCCTATTCAATCCCTGAGTTGTAGGATTTCAGTTTCATATAAAAGAAATAGAATAGCCTGTGTCCTCAGCTCACTCCTGCTCTGACTTCAAGTTCAGCCTCTGAGAATGTTTAGGGAGAAAAGGTTGGGCACAGTGACACCCTGGAGTTATAGTCTCCCATTACCATAAAATTTAATAAGAATAAATTGTAGGCCATACCATAGACCCAAGAAATTGACCATGATGTTTGACAGAATGAAAAATACCTCTTGTGCAAAGCTTTCTCACTGATGAAGATCAGGTGATCTTGTAGCTCATTTTTCCCACTGGTCATCAGCTGAGTGATTAGACTTTCCACTTTCCTCACCCATCTTCTGAACAGGAGTGTTGGGGATGATGGTGGTACACCAGCAGCCCCTAAGGGTAGATGAACACAAGTGAATATGCATACTGTCAAGGAACAGAGCATTGACAGAACAAAGAGTCCTATACAGACATCTGACAAAACAGGAATGCATGTGACCCAGTCAGACCTCTTTCACTTCACTTAGCACATGCATCATGTGACCAAGGACAGGATCCTCAGGCTTATTCATAGGTGAGTATGATTTAATTAGGCAGTACTGTCCATAAGCCTGTGGTATAGAAACCTTCAGAAAATTATCATAGCCCACAAGCACAAAGATGGTGTGGAGATGCCCATATCTCCTGTCAGGTCACTCTAGAAACAAGACTATGGATGGAAAACAGTGCAAGAGCACAAGGCGTTCCCAGACTCACCAAGTCAGACACGTGAGAGCCCAGTGTGCCCAGAGTCGGCAAGAAAGCACCAGTTTCTACTATGGCTCACTATTTTGACAGTCCAGTGGCTAAACTAGAGAACAAACTGATACCCATACCTGCTACCTATATGGGCAACTTACAGGGAACACTGTTCAGAGACGTTTTTCTGTGACATCTGAGAAATGAAAGGTCTTCCCTGGGAAGCCAATTTCTTTCCTTCTTAGGAGAACTGGACAGACAGTTCACCTAATGGAGTCCCTGGGGTAAAGGACAGTGATGCCCAGCCCTGAGGTGCTGACATCTCACTCACAGTCCTCTGCCTGCTGCTGCTTTCACTTTTGTTCCATTCAAACCCATTTCCCCTGTAAGAGCAGAAGCCTGAAACTCCCAGGACAACAGCTTTGGCCTTAAAACTTCATTGATCTGGGACAACCTAATGTCCTGTAATCATTGGCAAATTCAGGATCCATGACAAGCAGGGAATGCCAGAAGCTTCCCAGAGAGACTAACTACTGAGTCCCACTTTTTGAAGACCCAGAAACAGACTGTGGTCTCCTTCAGGAATTTTCCCATCTTCTGACCAATACTTATGGTGGTGAATTCTCAAGGGCCATTTATTTCTTGATGCTTTAGCATGAGGGTCAAGGCTCATCTTTCTTCCTCTCACTTGTGTCCATTCTTTCTCCTAATTAGCATCCTTCCTCTGGCCAACATATCTATGAGTGATTAGGAAGGCAGTGCATAAAGTGGTCCAAGAGCAGTTGGTGTTGCCACAACATAGGTGACATCTCAAACCATGCCAGGCCTATCCAGGATACAAAAGAATGTCTAGGTAAGGAACTGCTGATGTCATGATGAGCTGACACTGCAACCATGCTAACTAGCTCTCCTCACAATTCATGCTGCGCTTTCCAGGAGTCACTCCTAACACTTTAGGGAATCCTTTCAGTACCTCCTCCTTCCAAAGACCTCCATTAGATTGGTTGGAAACTCATTACTAATTCCCCCATGGGGAACTGATTGTTTATTTTCAAAAATGTACCCAGGAATGTTTCATTTCTTTCTCAAAATTGCCCTATTCCTCTAAATGTGAAATAAAATACTCCTGAAAGCTCAGATTAGGATGAATATGGATGCAGAAGGAACACCTGCCTCAAGTACTGATGCTTGGAAGCACACCCAGGAAGAGCCTGCAAGGCCTTGAACTCACAGATATCTACTTGTCTCTGAGTACTCCCAAGTGCTGAAATTAAAGGCAGGCAGAAGCAGGCCAGGCATCCCCTTCACCTCCTTTCTCTTCCCTACTTCAACTTGTGTCCCAACATTTTCTTTGGTCCCTACCTCTAATAGAAAGCAGGGCAGAAGGTACTCTGATTCTTGCTAGTGGCTCTTTTACTGTCGCTCTCTTGTGAAGCCTAGACCACATGTGTGCTGTTAGTCAATGTTGTCACATATAGCTTCAAACATTAAAATATACCCTTTGTTACAAGATCCAATCTTCTTGAAACTCAAACTGCGTTCACAGAAAAATAGATCATAGATGGGAGAGAGGGAGAGAGAGAGAGAGAGAGAGAGAGAGAGAGAGAGAGAGAGAGAGAGAGAGAGAGAGAGAGAGAGACCAAATTCTTGCATGCATGTAGCCACATGCCATAATAGCACAGTAATCCCATTTAGTCAAGTTTGTATGGTAAAATATTAAATTGCCTATATTTAAATTTTAAGAAAGTTTAAAAAAAAAACAAACTCAGAACTGGAATCCTGGTTAAAACAGGTTTGCTTTCTGTGCTGTTGTTTATTTTGTTTTAAGAGAGGAAGGATTTATTTTGTCTCAGAGGATAAATTTATCTTGATTGGAAAGGCATGGAGCTGGGGCTCTAGCTGTGGTTGCCAGAGCATGTACCAGCTGCTTGTTCTGTGCACAGCAGTGTGAATTCTCATGGAGGCCAGAAGCATCCAGTACCCCTAGAGCTGGAGTTAGGAGGCACCCAATGTGGGTGCTCCAAACCAAACTCCCTGCCCTCAGAGAGGACAGTGTGTGCTCTTAATCACTGAGCCATCTCTCCAGCCCAGAAGCCTGCCAACTTCCTAACCAGGAATGTCTGCCTGTATCCCCTGGCCTTATTTTCAGCCTCTGTAAAAGGATGTGCTTTCCTGACAGCTGACTTTTCTCTCTAGTCTTATGTAAATGTCACCACAATTCACTTAGTCTTGCAAAGGAAAAGAAAAAAAAATAAGCCTGGGTTCATCACTTATCTCCTTGCTTCCCCTTCCTGTCACTTTCTCTCCCCCACCTCTCTGGCCTGCATTATGTTCCTTACTAATTTTGAAGTTTTTACTTTATTTTTACTTATTTGTGTGTGGGCCCCATGTGCAAGTGTGGAGAAGTCAGAAGACAGCTTGCAGGAATTGTTTCCCAACTTCTGCCATATGAGAGCTGGGTATTGAACTCAGGTGGTCAGGCTTGGCCTCAGGTGCCTGACCAACTGAGCCCCACCCCCACCCTACCCCCGATTCCCCTCATTAGTTGTCTCCTCTCTAAGCTGCTTATATGTCATCCCTCTTGCCATGACCCAAGTCACAAGTTGAAGTCCTAGTGTCTTCACTAGGAGTCCCTTGGAACAAGGAGTTCCTTGCAGGTGGTTACCCTCAGGCCACTTGTCTTTATGCTGCACCCTGTTCTGGAATGGTCTTCCTCTTACTCAGCCTTGTACAGCACCTTTTCATCTTTCACGATTCACCCTAAAGGGCTATCTTTCTCATAAAAGTATTCCCGACTTTGCTGCATGGTAAAGAAAGAAAGAAAGAGAGAGAGAGAGAAAGAAAGAAAGAAAGAAAGAAAGAAAGAAAGAAAGAAAGAAAGAAAGAAAGAAAGAAAGAAAGAAAGAAAGAAAGAAAGAAAGAAAGAAAGAAAGAAAGAAAGGAAGGAAGGAAGGAAGGAAGGAAGGAAGGAAGGAAGGAAGGAAGGAAGGAAGGAAGGAAGGAAGGAAGAAAGAAAGAAAAGGAAGAAAGAAAGAAAGAAAGAAGAAGAGAAGAGAAGAGAAGAGAAGAGAAGAGAAGAGAAGAGAAGAGAAGAAAAGAGAAGAAAAGAAAAGAAAAGAAAAGAAAAGAAAGAA